>JAKSZT010017954.1:1158987-1305092 GCA_026826555.1 Tolypeutes matacus
ATGGATGGATGGATGGATGGATGGATGGATGGATGGATGGATGGATGGATGGATGGATGCATTCATGCATGGATGGATGCATGGATGGATGGGTGGATGGATGGATGCGTGGATGGATGCGTGGATGGATGGATGGATGGATGCATGGGTGGACTGTTGAACATGAAAAGTGATTGGAAAGGTGCCCTGAACTGTTCCCCTTCTGATTTGAACCTCCCTTAACCTTAGAGCAGCTGTCAGGCTTCCTCTGGGTGGGGCCTGTTGGTGGGATTATTTGCTCATGGCCAGGATTCCAGACTCATCTGAAATTCTGCTGAGTGCAGCTGGGGCGATGCATTTAGGGGACTTAGTCCCTTCTTTTCCATTGGGTCTGTTCTTCCAGTCTTCCTCCGTTCCTGGCCACAGCGCGTGGTCCTTCTCTCCTCACACCCCTGAAGAACTTTAGCGGCCCCTCACCCTTGGCTCCTGGCTGGAGGGGGGCGCATGGGAGTGGGCACCTGGGGCCAGGACTCCCCTGGCCAGCCTTAGACGCTCTGAGTTGGAGAGAGAGAGAGACAGCAACTGCACCAGCTCTGCCTCATCTCCCTCACACGAGGGACCGATGACGGCCCTCTTTTTCCAGGCCCCAAGGGTGCCAGCTGCTGGGTGTTGCCTCTGGCGGTGCCATGTGGCGCCCCTGCCCACCGGGCCCCCGATAACTCATCAGCTGCAGCGAGCTGGAGGCTGCTTTTCCAGGGTGGATGCTGGAGACAGAAGTTCCTCACCTGACAGAAGTTTCTCACCTGAAGATGTGTCCTGGTGCTCCCCTGCATGAGGCTGTGAAGCATGGAGGCTTCTGCCTCCCACACAGGCTGGGAGGGTCAGGGCTCCCCGAGACCCTGGATTCTGGCTGGTTTCATGTGAAGCGGGCAGGGGCTCTGTGTCCAGGGCAGAGGGGCTGGCTCTTGATTCAAGGACCCCAGATGAAGCCCCTTGGCCGTGGGCAGGCAGCTGGCAAGAGAGGAAGGAGCCCTGGACCAGCTGGGGAATTGCGGCTACCTCCCACCTCCTCTCAGAGTCGCTTATTCTTTTCTCTTTAATCGGGGTAAGGAGCTTCCCCTCCTGGCTTCACAGAGAGACTAGGGGGCGCTTCGGGTTCTTGAATTTGCAGTTGTCTTGGGAGCCGAGGCTCCCAGCAGCACCAGGTTTGGCTTCTGGGCCTCCTGTAGCCCTGGAGGCTCCACTGAGCCGGCCACACATGGCGACATGAAAGCACTTGAGCACCTCATTTCTTTTCACAAGTGTCTCCATCCGAGTTCAAGTCGACACCAGGAGGCTGCCCATGGGCAGGGGGCCTTTGGACCTCCGGGGCCTGGCCACGCTGAACCCATTGGAAGGCCGTGACGTGGGAAAGAAAGGACCCTTAGATGAGTGATATGGGGGGGAGGGGAGGGGGACGGGCTGGGGATGTGTGTAGTGGGACAGGACCTTGTCACACGGCTGCGCGCCCCTGGGTGCTCCATGTGAGGGCTACAAACTGAATGCCCAGCTCAAATCCCCCGGCTTGCTGACCTGGTCTTTTAGGAACAGTCGTGTTCCAGATATGCTTGATTTGGAGTGACTTCAAAGTTTATCAGGCACATTTTGGGTTGTAGTCACCTTCCTAGCTGTGTGACATCGTAGTAGCTTGTTCTTTGTGTCTTGGTTTCCCACTCTGCTAAATGGGGCCAATAACGGTCCTGCCTTCACAGAGTTATGGTGAGGATTAAATGAGTTAGTGCAGGGCTTAGGCCAGTTCCTGGCTCCTGGTAAATCCTTTGTGCTAGATATTATTATTATTATTAATTATTATTATTAGCCTTATTGCAGCAGACTGAAGTCATAAAGCAGTGGAGCTGTGTGGCAGGCTGACCCTCTTCTGCAGTGGTCACTTCCTCTGGTCCCCACCTCCCAGGCAGTGCCAGGTGCCAGCTGAGCCTGCCTGGGCTTGAATAGTGGCACTGCCAACTCATCCTGGGGGGAAGGGACTTGTGGAGCCTCGGTTTCCCCATATGTCAATGGGATGTGTCGAGGTCGGCTAGGAGGATGTACCAAGGCTTGGAGCCACAGAAGAACGTGCCTTCTTTCAGGAATCACAGGCCATGTGGTGTGGTGCAGAAAGAGAAAGTGGGTAGGGGGAGAGCTGGGGGACAGGCTGGGGCGGCACAGAGGCCCCACTGTGAGGGTCTTGGAGGGCGAGCTAAGGAGTTGGCACTTTATGATACAGGTGATAGGGAGCCCGTTGTCCTGAGAATTTGAGACTCTCTTTAAGAGAGCTGGTTACAGACTGGGAAGCCCCTAGCCAGGGCTGAGGATGGCTCTGGGTTCGAGAATTTGCAGAGGCATGAGCCCTGCTGGAAATGGCAGGTGGGCCCTGGGCTCTGGCCCCGGCTTGCCCCTGCCTGGCTGTGTGTTCTTGGGCACATTCCTGCCCTCTCTGTGCCATTGTCTCCCACCTAGACCAAGAGGGGTTTGGTCTCCATGTTCTCCGAGGGACCATCTGTGGTTCCAGCTGACACGGGCCACCCCAATGATGCTGGCCCTGTCCAGCCAGCCTCAGCTGTTGGGACAGGGGTCAGATGGCGGTGGGGTGGGCAGATCCTGCTGCTTCAGACCAGCTTTGGGTTCATCAGTCTTGGGAAATTACTAACCAAATTGGGTTTGACTACTACCTAACTATCTCTTTCTCTTTCCAGTAATTCCGACTTCTTCTTTATATTCGGTGTCACCGCCCTCAGGAAGCCCTCCCCACCCCCTTGGCTTCCTTAGCTTGCTATTATAATGATCCCCTGGATTGTCTTCCCTGGGCCATGGTGCTGTCAAGGGCTGGGTTTGCATCCTCATTCCCTGAATCCTGATTGCCCAGGATGGTGCTTCCTGGCCAGGGCACCCAGCAGTGTTTGTTGAATGAATATCTGTGAGCTGTTTACTATCCATGCTTCAAATGCTGGACAACAATGGTAAGAGCTTTACTTTGCTGGGACAGGATTCTATGTTCTGGAACTTCCCACGGTCATTTCTGTTCTGGAATGCTCCTGGCAGGAGACGATGCCAAAATCCTGGCCCCCCAGAGCTGGGCACTGTTCCTGTCCTGCTCCCCCAGACCCTCACACTCCACAAGCCTTGGGGGAAGGGGAGGGACGTCCTACTTCTTGGCTTCCGAGTCAAGTCTTGGCCCAGAATGTCCTATAAGGAAAGCTTACGAGGTCGGCGTGTGTGTGTGTATGTGTGTGTGTGTTCCCAGCATCTGCATCCTTGCTCCCACACACGGTCCAGGCTGTCCAAGCTGGAAAGGTCCTCAGAGCTTTAATCCAATCACCTCATCTTAAATGAGAAAATGGAAGGCTAGGGACAGGAAAGTGCTCGCTGAAGTCATTCAGCAAAAAGCCCCAAAATCAGGATTGAGTAAAAATAGATCCCTTTTATTAAATGGCTGCTGCCTGCCAAGTGCTGAGGTGGGAATTATTATCTCCACCACGCCGAGAGGGAACTCCAGGCCCAGGGGCAGAAGTCTCGGGGAAGCAGCGGGGCTGGATCCGAGCTGAGGTCTGAGCACCCAACCCTCCCCGCAGGGTGGGGGACAGCGGGCTGTCCCGTCTGCAGGCAAGAAGCCTTCATGGCCTGAGGTGGCCTGCCTGGTCCAAGAGCTGAGCCATGCCTGGTTCCTCTCAGCCACCCTAAGCCAAGAGATCCTGGCTAGGCGAAGGCAGACGGGCCCTGCTCAGCCCCGACTGGTGTCACCCAGTGCCACCTGTGGGCAAGACCTTCCCTGGTCCTAGGACACGGGTCCCAGCCCTGGCCAGTGTGGTTAGAAAGAATTCGTGTCCTGACTTGCAGTCTTACAGGAAATGGCCTCTCAGAAATGCCTGCCATGGGCAGCCAAGAAACACAAGGGAAGGCAGGTCCAGTTCTGGCAAGACTTTGACCTCAGGTAACCCGGAAACTCTTCTACTGCAAATACCTAGAAATAGAAGCTAAAACCGTGCGCGCATTATTTAAAATCCTCAGTCGAATTCGTAAGGCAGCGGCATGCTCCAGGGGCCCCCTCGAACCAGAACCTAAGAGAGAAGCAAGAAGCAGGAGGTTTTGCTACCGTTGCCGCAGTCACTGCAGATGGGGTGGGGGCGGGCGCTGGTCTGTGGGTGGGGGGATGTGAGAGGACCTGGGAAGACGCAGGCTCCTGTGTGACAGCAAGTTAGAGCCGAGAGTGAAAGAGGTGACTTGGGAAAAGTCCACCCTTGGCTCACGGAGGCAACAAGGAAGCTTGTGGGTCTCTGTCCGGACTCTGAGAAAGGAAAACCTTGGGCCTCTACCTCCCATGGGGCAGGACTCAGATATACGCCCCCTCTGTGGTCCGGGCACACAAGCCACAAAATTGGTTCTGGGTTGGAGCTATCAAAGGAGAAACTGGAAAATGATTCAAGCGAAGATGCCAAAATTAAGTGTTTAGCTATTCCTATCCAGCAATGCATGCAAAAGGATCACGACCAAATGGGCTTCTTTAGAAAATCTATTAATGTAATGCAGCTCATTAACAGGAGAAAAGCGTTTGATAAAATGCAGCACCTATTCATGATGAAACTGGGAGAAGAGAAAGAAACTCCCTTGACTTAATGGAGTCCAGCTACCCGATGTCCCCAGCAAACACTGCACTGATGTGAAACACGAGAAACCTCCCTTTAAGGTCATGAGTGACATCTGGAGGCAGCTTTCAGGATTTCTGTTTGGCACCATCCTGGACTTTCTACCTGTGCAAGCACATTAAAGGAATACCAAGGTACAGAGACTGGAAAACTTGTGTGTGACAAAAGGCGCCGTTACCAAAGCAAAAACACAAGCCACAGACTGGGAGAAGAGATTTGCATCATGTAAAATTGATTTATGAGCATCCGACATATATAAAGAGCTCCTGTGAATCAATATGAAAAACTTAAAATGTACCGATAGAAAAATGGCTGAGGTCACAAACAGGCATGGCACAGAGGGGGAAACAGAAATGGTGCAAAAACCTGTGAGTCGATGTTCTGCCTCATTAGCCGTCACACCCAGCAGAGCTTCCCCTGTCTGCCTCTGGGGCTGCAGGGTGCGGTGAGGGGGCAAGGGTTGGACAAGGCTGGGGACCAGTGCTGGGCATGACGGAGGCTTGTCCCTGACTCCTGCTTGTCCGTCAGGACCTGGCCTGAGCTGGCCAGAGTGTAGGAGATGGTGGGCCACCCTAGAGGCCAGGAGGCGAGTTGCTGGGCTCTGGGCTTCCACCCCTCTCAGTCGGAGAAGATTCTCTTTAGTTGTTATCTATCAGGGTTCTGGGCACAATTTTGTGTGGGAAAAAGGCTTGCAACGTTTGACAACTGCTGCCCTAAGGTCAGATCCTCTGGCCTGAGTCTCTGATAGAGATCGCGGGAGGCCCAAGGTCAGAGGGAAGCCCCCCATGCTCACCTCCCAGCACCTCCAAACAACCATCACCAGAAGGAGACAGCCCCACGCCTGAGACCAAGGCTTCTTCCGTAGCCCAGCAGGACCCAGAGCTAACGCTGGAGGCTACCAGGGGCCCCAGGCTCAGTCCTCGCTTTGCCTTTGGAGGAGCCCGAGATCAGAAGGGACCCACCCAGGTAGGTGCAGCTGTAGAAAAAGATGCAGGGTTGGTCCCCAGGCCCCCGCCCCATGCCCCGTGTTACGGAGTGAACTATGGCCCCCGCACCCCCCCCCAAAAAAAGACATTTTGAGTTCTAACTCCTTGTCCTGTGAATGTGGACGTATTTGTAAATAGGGACGTGTAGAGATTTTGTTGGTTGAGATGAGGCCAAACTGGATTAGGTGGGCCCTTCACCCAGCAGGACTAGTGTCTTTCCAAGCAGAGGCAACTTGGACGCGGCGAGTAAGACAGTGACACAGAGACACGGCCACGTGCCAGAGGCAGAGCTGAGTCACTCCACGAGGCAAGGAGCCCCACGGATGGCCGGCCACCAGGATGCCCCGGGAAGGGTGTGGAACAGGTGTCCCCTCTGAGAGGAGGCACCGCCCAGCCCACACCATGATTTTGGACTTCTGGCCTCCAGAACCATGACACAATACGTTACTGTTGTGCAAGCCGAGCGGGCTCCGGTATTTGTCACAGCCGCCCTGGCAGATGGAGACACTCGTCCTCCCCTATGCTGCCCTGTCCCCCCACTATGGGGAGAGCGAGCCAGTGACCTTGCCTCTGCTTTTTGAACCTCTGCTACTGTTCCCTGAGGGAAGCCCAGAGGTCAGGGAGAATTCTGCCCTTTTCTTGCTGTACTTTTCTTTCTAAATTTTTATTGCAGGAACATATACAACATAAAATGTCCCATTTAACCGCCTTCAAGCATGCGATTCAGTGGTGTTAATTATGTCCACAGTGTTGTGCTACCATCACCACCATCCATTACCCCAGACAGAAACTCTGTACCCATTAAGCATTAGCTCCCCATTCCCTTCTGGTAACCTGTGTTCTAATTTTGGACTCCATGCATTTGCTTATTCGAATTACTTCATATCAGTGAGCTCATACAATAGTTGTCCTTTTGTTTCTGGCTTATTTCACTCAACACAGTGTCTTCCAGGTTCATGCATGTGTAGCATGCATCAGAACTCCCTTCCTTTTTGCAGCTGAAGAATCTTCCATTGTATGGCTAGATCACATTTTCTCGATTCATCAGTGGACATTTGGCTTGCTTCTGCCTTTTGGCTATTGTGAATAATGCCGGTGTGAACATCAGTATGCAAATATCTGTTGGAGTCCCTGCTTTCAGTTTTTTTTGGGTATAGACCTAGCAGTGGGATTGTTGGGTCATATGGCCACTCTATGCTTTACTTTCTGAGGATTCACCAAGCTGTCTTCTGCAGAGGCTGCACCATTTTTCATTCCCACCAGCAGTGCACAGTGTTCTTGCTGAAGCTTTGGGCATCTCTGTTCCCAGGGAGAGCTCAGCCTCCCGCCTCCTTCTGAAACTTGGGGGGTCCCAGCCCTGGGCAGGCTGTGGGTACATCTCCCAGGTACCCTCACCCCAGGGTTCAGAAGCCCCCAGCAGAGCCAGGCAGCCCCCTCCTCTGGTCTGGAGGGTCTCAGTCAGCTGGCTTTGCTTTACTGCCTGTGAACATTGACCTTGGGGTTGGAGCCCTGTAGAAAGGGATGCTTTCCCAGTGACACATGGCGCTGGCAGGCCCGGCTCCACATATCCAACTGGGTCAGGAATTGTAGCAGCATCTCCCTGGGCTGCATTTGGTGTCATCTTTCAGGCCCAGGCAAGGATGGCTGCCAGTTTTGTGGGACGCTGGAGGCATTTGTGATTTCTTTCTGGATGAGGCAAAAAGGATAAGAGCGCTTCAAACAATAACTTCAGGTTAACAACGTGAAACTCCAAAATCCATCCGAGAAGCAGCTGAATCGCTGAACCCTTAAAGATAAAACATATGCAGGGAATATCTCCCCGGTGTTCTCGGTCTCCCCCACAAACGGCTGCTGAAACAGGCTCGCTTATTTTTGTTGTGATGAAATCCCCTTCAAGTCTGGAGAGGCATTCCTTGAGGATTTGAACTCCCTCCCCTGAGGACGTTGTAACCCAGCTGTCCTTCTGGAAGCATCCTCAGCTGCACACTGTGGAGACCCCAACCTGTCTCCAGCCAGGGGCCCAGAGGTCTTTTCACCTGCAGGATTCTCACCCTCCATACTCAAGCCTTTGATTTCCGGGGACTTCTCCCAGCCACGTCCAGCCTGGAGGCAAGCCCTCACAGCCCATTTGAAACACTGCTGACGATGAATACATTAATTCAGTCAAGGCAGTCTGCCGTGACCTGCCCGGACTCACCTGTCCAGAACTCACCTCCCAGTAACCTGCCCAGGCAGTGACCTAGCCATTGACAAAGTCAAAGCAGTCCCTGTGGGCATCAGAGTCCGGGCCCCGAAGCTCACGCACTTTTCCTGGGAGGTCACGCTTCACACCTGCCTACCTCGGGACATTCAAGTTCTAATTCACTTGTTCCCGAAGTTGCCAGGTCCCAAAGCAATCAGAAGCTGGAAATGGCTGTAAAAAGCATATGGGCGGTGGAACACCTGTGATCTGGGTTCCTGCCCCTTGGGGCAACTTCCTAACTTCTGGAAACCTTGTTTTCATCGTCTGTTCAAGAGGGATGGAAATGCCTGCGGTGAAGATGCACAGTGCAGAATTGCGAGGCCCCAGGTGAGCGTTTCACGTGCCCGGGTTGCACAGCTCTGCTGGCATCAGTGTTATAAATGGCCGTGGGGGTGGAATCGCACCCCCACGAGGTGTGTGAACCCATTTGGAAATAGGGCCTTTGACAATGATGTTGGTTAAGGTGTGGCCAAACTGGATCGGGGTGGCCTTCTCCCGAGATGGCTGAAGTCCTTAGAGACAAGGAGATTGGACACAAGAGGAGACAAGGAGAGAGATGGCCACGTGACGGAGGCAGAGACTATAATGGATGTCTGCCCAGCCGCCGCTAGAACACCACAGGCTTCAGGGAAAGCCTGGCCTCACTGACACCTTGACTTTGGACTTCTAGCCTCCCAGACTGTGAAACGATTGTCCTATTGCTTAAGCCGACCAGTGAGTGGTATGTGTTAGAGCAGCCCTGTCAGACTAAGATGATGGCCAAGGCGATCTGGAGATGGAGCTCCCGCTAAAGGCAGTATCACCCACAGCGAGGAGGGATCAGGAAGATCGGGAACCCAAACTCAGCGCTCAGGGCTTGGAAAGCCGGCAGCTCATGGGGATGGGCTGGGGCCATGGCAGGGGCGTTTAGCTTAGGGGCGAGCCACACTGCAGATTCTGGCACTCCCTGTGCAAAAGCCCTGGTGACGAGACCGCTGGGTCCTCGGGACAAGCTGGGCCTGTCAGCAAAGCCCTCTCTCTGCTCACGGCAGACCTGGGCTGGGATTACTGCCCCATTTTATTGTGGAGGAAAACTGAGGCCTGCTACTAGTAAGTGGGAGAGCTGAGACGAAACCTGGGCCTCTGGGTCCTCGCCCTGCGCCTCGGCCTCGCCTGGACCCTGCATGTTGTGGCTTCAGTCCCTGGAGGGCCTGGGCTTCCTCACAAAGGATCATAATTCACCACAGAAGCCTGAGAATACATCGCCAGTACAGGATCCATCTGCTGGCGGGAAGCAAAGCTGGCTCCTTTCCCCACAGAGGGGAAAGGTGGATGCCCCGCTGATGGACCCTGGCTCCAGAGAGCAACAGGGCTGAAGGGGATTGAGAGGGGAAACTGAGGCCCATGCCCCGGGTGCCTGAGCCCACACTGGCCTGTGCATCAGAAGGCACCTGCTCGTAGAGTAGTGGACAAAGGCCTCCAGCCCCCAGGACAATCCCCTGGCCTCGGCAGTTGTGAAGGGCAGTGGGTGGGGCCACCACCAGGGACCCAGCAGCCCACCCTCCTTCTGCATCCTCTTGATGCCAATTTGGGTCCTTTTGCTGGAGTGACCTTAGTGGGGTAGGTGGGTGGGGCAGCCCTGGCCTTCCCCAGAGGAGGAGCCTGGGGTCAGTGTGGCCCTGTGACTTGGGCACATCCCTGTCCCTCTCTGAACTGTCCTCTGCATGGCTATAATTGGGAGCATGGATCACTGGGGCCTCCCCGGCCACACAGGTAGCAAGTGAGGTCAAGGGCATGCAGTGCTTTGTGGACCACAGGGTGGGTCCCAGATAAATGAAGAATGTTCCTGAACTTCCAACGTGTGGCAGGATTAGGGCCAGATGCTCACACATACACACACACACACACACACACACTGAGTCCCCCACACTTACACCTGCGTGTACACATGCACACCTGTATGTGCCCACACACCTGTTCTTGCATGTTTGCACTCTGGTGGGTGGACACGTGGGTTTCCCCCTTCCCCCCACCCCCCACCCCGTGCCCTGATCCTCTCCGAGCCACTGATGTGCCTGAGGCTGTGGCAGCCTGAGCCCCCTCCCTAGGTGCCAGCCTGGAGACCATGTGCCCCTCTGGCCCTGCAGCGTCCACCCCATGCCAGCTGCCAGCAGGGGTTCTTAGCTGGGGCCCCCATCCCCCTGGGGGAGAGGGCAAAGGAAGTCTGTCAGTGGGACACAGCTAAGGCATGGAAACCACTGAAGCTCTTCACTGGGGAGGAGTCTCGTCTCTTAAAGAAATGCATTTATCTAATTTACTTAACTTCTTCTGTTTCCCCCACAGAAGAAAGGCCCCAATGTTTCTTTGTTTTTTTAAAGAAAATGCCATGGTGCCCTCAGCTAAGGTGAGGGGCCAGGATGACCTCTGGGGAAAGGCTGTGGGGACCCTGGGCTGTCTATGTTCTGAAGGAGTGGGAATTTCGGAGGATGGCAGGGTGGGGGCTGGAGCCGGGAGGAAGTTGTGGGGGCGGGTCCTGGAGCTCAGGCCTTTCTGGTAAGCCCCATCTGGAGGTGAGGAGCTCAGGTGCTACCCCAGACTGCCGGGGTTTGAGTCCAGGTTCTGCCACTTACTGGCTGTGTGAGTTTGGGCAGGTCGCCTAACCTCTCTGTGCCTCAGTTTCCTCACCTGTGAAATGGCGCTAACGATGGTCCCTACCTCATAGGATTATTGTAGGAATTAGATGAATCACAGGAAAAGGGATTTGTTCGCACGCGTTATAAGCACTTAGGCCCACGTCTGGCCCAGAGCGAGTGCCCGTGAATGTGAGCTGCTGTTTTCTTCTCCTCTTGCCTCTAGCTCCACCAGACCCTCTGCTCTTGTGAAAGAGAAGAGAACGTTTCCTCCTTCCCTCCCTCCCCTAGGGACACTAGCCAGAACGTAATGAGCTTCAGCATCAGCCGGGCTCCCTTATCTCTACCTCAAGTCCCACCACGGTGGCGTAAGCCCCTTTCCGCTTTCTGTGGCCTAAGTGGAAATGGAAAACAGCTGCTCTGCGCACCCAGGGCCTCCTCCCTTAGGCTCCTGGCCCAGAGCTGCCAGGGACAGCCAGCCCGGGGAGAACAGCCCCCCGCCTCCCTCCTGGCCTCCTGCCCTCCTCCAGGGCCAGGCGGGGAGGGAGGATAGAGAGGGAGCACCTGCCGACAGCTTCCCCAAGGCAAGGTGGGGAACACCGCACAGGGGTCCCCACACCCCTGCCCACGCCCGCCGGGTGGGCCATGGGGCTCTCCTCTTCAGGTCCTCACACAACGACCCCCTTCCAGGACTTCACATGCTACCTGCACCTTTTCTGATTCGAGGCTCCCTGAGTCTTCCGGCTTCTGGCTGACATTCTTAAGCACCTGGAGGAGCTTAAAGAGGGGAGAGCTGTGAGTGCCCTGGCCTGACCCACCTGCCCTCCCTGCTCTTGCTGTCCTTGCCAGACAGCCAGAGCACATGGGCTTCTCTCGAGCGTGCCGGCCCCGGGGACAGCCTACACTGGACCCCCCAGGGAGTCTGGAGAAGAAGGGGTGGTGGAAGACAGGCAGGGTCCCAATCAGAGACCAGCAGCTGGCCAGTTCGGGCCTCTAACCTTTAATGCAGGCTCGGACGCGAGCTGGGGGTGGGAGAAAAGCAGGTGCGAGGGCCCCTTCCCCTTCCCACTTCTGCTCGCTCCACCAGGGCAGCCTGCTGGCTTCCCGAGGGGACCCACGAGCATCTTTGCCACCCCGTGTGATAGGGGCATACACCTGCCCCCATATTTTTATTGATTTATTTATTTACTTTTATCCATTTTTACACAACACACACCCCGTTTTTGCTGTTTTTTTGTGTGTGTCCATTTGCTGGACAATTCTCTGTGTCTGTTTCCTGCCCTCTCATCTCTTCCTTCTCCTCCTGTCTTCACTGGGATTTGATCCTGGGAAGCTCCGATGTGGGTGAGAGGCGTCTTACTGCCTGCGCCACCTTAGTTCCTGGTTTTTCAGAGCATCTCATCTTGGCTCTCCCTTGAGTCACTTTCCTGTTAGGGCATCATCTTGCTGTGTGGCTCAGCGGGGCCTGCGGGCTCGCCCACTCGCGGGGCCTGACGGCGCACCTGCTCACTGGGCCTAGTGGCCCGCACGCCGTCTATATTTTTCTTTATTTTTACCAGGAGGTCCCAGGGATTGAACCCAGGTCCCTCCATATGGGAGTTGGACGTCAACCATTTGAGCCACATCCACCCCCGCCCCCCATATTTTTAAGACTGCAAGAAGGAAACAGCCTTGGCCCCTGCCCTCAGGGAGCTTGCAGCACTGGGGAAGACACGGACACACACGCGCAAGTAATCCCCATCCAGGGTGCTAAGTGCCATCATCCAGGTGTCACAGTTCCACAGGTTGGAAGGGAGATGCCTAAGTCTGCCCAGGGTGGTCAAGGAAATCTTCCTGGAGGAGGTGGCAAAGCCCTAGCAGACGAGAGGTGCTCAGAGCACAGCAAGTGGTCCACCTGGCTGCATTCGTCCTCCGGGTGAAGGGGAGGCTGATGTGGTCAGGTTGGTGTTTTAGGACGATTAGGGGTACAGCTCGACGAGGTTTTCACAAACCAACTGCCCCTTTGTAACCAGCGCCCAGATCATAGAAGAGAACCTTTTCATCACCGTCAAAAACCCTCCTCCTCTCCTTTTGATCACTACCCTCCCCTAGGGTAGGCTCTAATCTGAATTCTAACTCTCTAAGACTCCTTTTGCCTGTTTTTGAGCTTTATATGAATGGAATCCCATAAATGTCACCTGCCATTCAACATTCTGTTTGTGTTAGCCACGTTGTGGCATGTGGCTGGGTCACTCTCATTGCGTGAATATACAATTTATTGATCCAGTCGATAGCTGATGGGAGTGTGGGTTGTTTACAGTTTCCGGTCATCCATGGCACTGCTGCTATGAACGTTCTCGTACGTGTCTTGGCGAGCATCTTTGTTCCTGTTTATTGGATGTATATCTAGGAGTGGAATTGCTGAGTCAGAGAGGAGGGAGCTTATGTTCAGCCTGATTAGAAACTGCCAAACGATTTAAATACTGGTAGCACATGCACCCCATCCTCGCCCCAGCAGGGTGTGCGAGGTCCAGTTGATCCACATCCTCTTTAGTATCTAGGGGTTTTCTCTGGGATTTCAGCCCTTCTGGTGGGAATGTGGGAGGCTTGCATTTCCCCGCTGTGGCTATTGAAGTTGAGCCACTCTCTGTGTGGTTATTGGCCATCTGGAGATCTTGTTTTGTGGATATCTGTATTGCAAGGACCTTCTTCCACTTTGTGGCATGCCTCTTTATTCTCTTAGTGGTGTCTTTTGATGAAAAATAGTTTTTAATTTTTTACGAGGTCCAATATATCGAAACTGTATTTAATGTTAGTGCTTTGCATGTCCTCTTTAATAAATCTTTATCTATTCCAAGATCATGAGGATTGTCTCCTACGTTTTCTTCTAAAAACTGTGTTCTTTTATCTTTTACATTTAGAGCTGCATCTGGAATTGTTTTGTTTTGTTTTGTTTTGTTTTTAATTTTTTGTCTTTTTTTAGTAAAAACATACATTTCTCGATTAAATGTACTGGATACATATAATTTTTTTTTCAATTCATACAATATATTACATAACATATTGGTTCATAGTAACGTAATCCATACAGTATTTGTCCTTTTGTGTCTGGCTTGCTAAAAGAATGAAAGTTATAAGTAACTTTAGTGAGTTGTGTTTTTGTTTCTCTCCATTTGTGCCTGCCTATTTGCTCAGTGTATATCTTCATACACTGGGATGTAATAGCAAATTAACAAATGAAAACTCTTAAAAGAGCTCTATTCACATTGTTAAAAATTAAATATGCAGTTATATATGTGAATGAATATTCCTGGAGCCCAAATTAGGCTAAGTAGGATGGAAAAGTCATATAGAAATCTGAATATAGAAACTATTGGGAAAGAGAAAAGGTTTTCCTAAGTTCTTTGATCTACCCAGCCTCCAGGACCTTCTCTTTGCAAGAGCTCTGAGGGAGGGGCTTGGAATTGACTGTATGTGTGGTGTGGGTTATGTCAAGCACCTCTTATTTTTCTTTTCCATGTGGATATCCAAATTGCAAAGCTTATCCTCTCTCTACTGTACTGCATTTCTGCCTTTTTCATAGAAAGTAGGTGACTGTATAAACGTGGGTCTATTTGTCTATCCTTGCACCAGTGATACAATATCTTAATTACTACAGTTTTAGAATAGGTCTCAATTCTGGTAGTGTATGTCTTCCACTTCTGTTCTCCTTCCAAAATCGCCTTGGCTATTCTGGGGCCTTTGTATTTTCATAAATATTTTCTAATCAATCTGTCAGTTTCCACAAAAAAAGTCTTCTGGAATTTTGAAATGAGATTGCATTGAATCCATAGATCAATTACAATTCAATATTGAGTCTTCCAATCCATGAACATGGTCTATCTCTCCATTTATTTGGTTCTTCTTTAGTTTCTCTCAATGATATTTTATAGTTTTTAGTAGGTTTATTCCTACTTTGATGCTTTTGTAAATGGTATCATTTTTAAATTCATTTCCTATTTCTTTGTTGTGGTATATAGAAATATAGCTTATTTCTGTAAACTGTCTTTGCATTCCAGCAACCTTGCTCGATTCATCCAAAAAAGCTAATAATTCCTCTCTGGATTTTTTGGGGCAAGACTGCCAACCTTGAGCTCTAGGCTCATGTGGAGTTAGACTTGGCCAGCCAAATCAGCAGAGCCCCCAGGGCCGTGGTGGGTGCAGAAGTCACAAGCAGACTTTGCCCATCATGTGCCATGGTCCATGCACTTGTCTTCCCATGATATTGCAAGGTCATGCCCTGGACTGTGTGTGAATCATGAGCCGACCCTCCTGAAAGGTGGGATACCTAGCCCAGCCTAGCAAGGCCTCATAGGCAGGAAAGACCTGGGTTCTGATTCTGGTCTTTGCTTGACAAGCTGTGTGTCCTTGAGCACATTGCTGAACCTCTGAGTCTCATCCTCTTCACTAGCAAAAGAAGGACAATAGACTAGGGCATTTGTGTTTCACCCCATAGGTGCCTGATAAATACTGGTGAATCAGTTGCACTCACCAGTGTTGGCCCCTTTCCTTGTGGGGTCTTCTGAACATCATCAGAAAGTTCTGCAGTCCAGGACTGCTGGTGTAGGTGCCCGTGTGGATGGAGGTGGTCGTACCCAGGTACCATCGTGTTCCCTGTGGTTTGCTCCCCCTCCACCCTTCATGCCAGGCTCACCCTAAGGAAGCAAAACCATGTGGTCGACGGCCCACGCAGGAGTGGGTACACCTCTCCACCCTCTCTACCGTCTCGGGCAGGCCGCAGGGGCCTGAAGCTGTTACGAGAAGCTGTGGTGCAGTTGGCTCTTTGTGTTTCCACAGTGAGGACACCCCTGTGAGTCTGCCCCTCTCCAAAAAACAACTTCAATAAAAATCTTGGCAGAAGGTCCTGAAAAACCATGTCTTCATCCTTTAAATTAAACTCAAATGATGGAATTTAATGACTCTGTCCTGTCCACGAGCCCCATGGCTGGGCTTGGGGAGCAGCCGCAGCTGTGTCTGGCCTGTGGCTCCCCAGCCCCCTGATGGGGTTCATTGAACTGGCATCTGGCAGCGAGCTATAGGGGTGGCACAAGGCAGGACCCCTACCCTCGGCCTGGCCTTGTCCTCTCCACCTCCACCGTTCCTCTCCAGGGTATGTGGCTTAGAGAAATCCAGTCTGTCTGCTGAATGTCTAGGACAAGCAGCTCTCCAGAAGTTACCTGGAAAGGTGGTTTCCCACCTGGCCCCAGGCTACCTCCAGGGCTGAGCTCCCAGCACCAGACAGGACACCTTTTGGAAACATCAGGTATGGAGAAATCTAGAATCACCATGCTTTGATTGCCCCAGGGACCTGGCAAGCTCTGGGGGGCTCCGGGAACTCCACCCTGTCAGCTGGCATGCCTGACCCCATCTCCAACATGCACTGCCAATTGGATTCCGACCCATTACAGGAACTTAAACCAGGTGTGTTGTTGGAGCCAGGGCTCATTGTCATTGTTCCGCTTCCTCCTTGGTGGGAGGGAGGGACAGCAGGGCCCCTCACAGGCTGATGCCAGGAGTTTGTGAGTTGGGGCACGTGGAGCCCTTAGCCCTGGACCGGGAGCAGGTATATGGGGGACACTGGCCTTTATGTCAGGCCCTAAGGAGTTGAGAAATCAAGAGCAAAGAGCTTCCTGGCCCGCTTCCAGCTGGGTGACTTTTAGCAAATTTGCCTAACCTCGCCGAGCCTCAGCTTTCCCATCTGCAAAATGGGGACAGCCATCTCGTGCCTGCTTCATAGGGTGCCCCTGGCCTGTCTCTGCCTTAGCAGAAAGAGGGGAGATGAGGGCTGGTCTTCAAGTGGTTGGCAGGCCCAGGAGAGAGGGAGGCTGAATTTTTGGGGCTGGACCTAGGGCTGAGGGCTCCTTCCTGAGGCCCAGGGAGCCCATGGAGCCTGCCCAGCCTGGATGGAGAAGCAAGAGGCAGAGATAAAGGGTGGGTCACCAAGCCAGGGACACAGAACCAGGGAAAGCAGAAAAGCCAGGCCCCCAGTACCAATCACTCCTGGGACCTGATAGAAGCTCACTTGGCAGCTTGGGGACAGGGTCTCAGGCTGGGGCAAAGGGCTAAGGTCAGAACAGACGCTCCTCTCTCCCCCCACATCTTCCTTCCCCCACAGCAACCCTAACGAGGCAGAGAGGGTTGGCCCCATTTTTAGATCGGGAAACTGAGTCAAATGTAATGTCACTCAGAAATTTTAGACAAATGGGAAAAACTCACCCACAACCTCACCACCCTACCACTGCAGCTATTTTTGTTTTCACATGTTGCCTTCCATTTCCTGACTGTCCATCATTCTTTTATATAATTGTAAGCAGAATGCAGATGCAATTTTGCATATTTTTCACATAGCATCATGAGCAAGTTCTATGTTTTCACCCACTTAAAATGTTAATTATATTCTGTATATTAATAATGTATGTTGTTTGGAAAATTCAGATAGGTTGTTCCTCAAAGCTTACAATGAACAAGTGCAGTCTCCTGCACCCTCCCTACCCCAAAGTTTTGCTCCTTATAGTCAAGTTTTTGGTTGTGTTTTTTTTTTTTTTTTGTAAATAACGTTTATACACGCTATTTCTTTTACGTTTTCCTTTAATCTTGGAGATTCTCTGTTGACTTTGTCTTGTGGAAGATTCTGGCTCTTTTTTTTTTTTTTTTTAACCCCTGTCTCATCCTCCACAATTTTTCCTCCTCTCAACCTCCCAACATAATTGTGTCATGATTCAGATTAGTTCAATAGATAAATAGAATATGGTAAAGCAAATAGAATTCACAGCCAAATCAGGTAGGATACCAAGATGTCTTTGCTTTCTTTAAACTTTTTACATCTCTGGAAATTGATACTGTTTTCGTATATTCCTGCTTTGTGTCTTCTTTTCGCTTATTTACTCCCTTGTTTTGGTAGATGTGTAAGTCAGCCAAAGGGGTGCTGATGCAAAGCACCAGAAATCCATTGGCATTTATATAGGGTATTTATTTGGGGTAAAAGCTTACAGTTACAAGGCCCTAAAGAGTCCAACTCAAGGTACCATAAGAGGTACTTTCTCACCCAAAGTCTGTTGCCACGTGTTGAAGCAAGACAGTTGCCGATCTCTGCGACGGTTCAGCCTTCTTATTCCTCTTAAGGCTCTGTGGACCCAGCTTCTTCTGAGCTTAGCTGTAGGCTGGAGGGCTTGTTTCTTTCCGGCCTTCTCAGCTGCTCAGGGCTCTGGTCTCTTCAGCTGCAAACTTTCAGGTGAATGGCTCAGCTCTCCCCGGGGCTTTTGCCATTTGAACCTTCTCCTTTCTGTTGCATGGCAGGACCGAAATGACCAAGTTCTCACCACTTCTGCATCTTCTTCTGTGTGTCCTCTTTAGTGAGTGTCCATTTATATCAGCCCACCAAGGGGGCAGGGACTCAACCCTGAGTCATGTCCTACTGATGTGGTCGAATCAAAGCCCTAAACTTATCAGGTAATTTAATCAAGATGTCTCAGCCAAATCTATGCAATCAAAGGGTATCATGCCCAGAGGAAACCAGTTTACAAGCATAATCCTTATCTTTTTTGGGGTTCATAAATAATCTCTAACTGCCACAGTGGAGTACATCCTTCATCTTCCTGAGAAAGGGTATATGGAGTATAAATGTTTTGAAGCCACACAGGTCTAAAAATGCCTTCATCCTACTCTCAGACCTTGAGGGATAGTTAGCCAGGAACCCCCTTTTCCCTCAAAAGAACAACATGGTCTTCCAGCTTCCACTGAATGTTCCTGATCTTTTCTTTAGTCCTCTTTTTATCTCTGGAAGATTTTATAGTTTTCTTTTTATCTCTGGGATTCTGAAGTTCTGTGATAATATGCTTTTTTAGGTAAGTCCTATTTTCTTCTGGCACTTTGTGTGCCCTATCAGTCTGGAATTTCATTCCTTCATTTTTAGGTGACCTTCTTGAATAATTTTCTCCATTTCTCTGGTCTCTTTATCTGGAACCTCCAGGTGGTCAGAATGTTAGACTTCCTGGATTGTTCCTCTAGTTTTTAGTTCCTCTATCTTTTCTGCCCAATTTTCACACCTTTTATCAACTTCCATATCTTCTAATGCTTTTATTGAATATTTTATATTCCCTTCCCCCCATTTCTAAAAGTTCATTTTTGTTTTCTGAATGTTCCTTTTTCATAGCTTCCTGTTGTTGCTTCAGGGATGCAATATCTGTTTTGTACTTTTCTTCTATCCACTGCATTGTCTCTTTTCTGAGTGTGCTTTTTTTCTGTTTGTTGTTTTGGCCTTTGTCTTTCTTGTTAGAAGCTGTCTGCTCAGACTTAATAGCCAGACATTGGAGCTGACTGGAAACTCCATGAGCCTGGCGGGTTCACCTGCTCATGGGCTTCAGTGTAAGAATTTCTGCTGGGCCCACAGCTGCTACATCTCTGGGTCTTCTCTCTTGGGCTAGTCAGCGTCCCCAGAGAGCAGTCTTATGATTTGTGGGAATGTGGTAGAATCCTTGCTTTCTGGGAGCCAGTTGGGGTTAGGGTGCTGGGATATCACCATAGAGTATTTTTAGTTTTACTTAATTCCTAAGGAAGAAGGTGATCAACATATTTAGATACTTCTAAATATATTGGGATTCCAGATTTTCTCCTCATAGAGAGCCATGGTAGGCTGTGCTGCCCACCTGTTTGCCATGGTGTCTTTCTGACTGGGCTAGATCTTAGTTTTCAAGGATGAGAATGAGTTGTGAGACAAAGAAGGGGGCAGGGAAGAGGACCGTCCTGAGGAAGAAATGCCGGTGCAAAAGCTTGGAGACTCCAAGGAGCCTTTGGTCATGGGGTGGGGAAGCGCAGGTGGTCTGGCCTGGCTGGAGGGGTGTGGCCAGTTGGAGGAGGTGGCCTGGCTGGAGGGGTGTGGCCTGGCTGGAGGGATGTGGCCCAGTTGGAGGAGGTGGCCTGGCTGGAGGAGGTGTAGCCTGGCTGCAGGGGTGTGGCCTGGTTGGGGTGGGCAGTAGTGAGAGAGAGACAAGACAAAAGTGGCCAGGGCACACGGAGTCAGGAAGCCCAGCCAAGACAAGAGCTTTTTCCAGGGGACAGTGGGAGCTGTTGTGTTTCTAGCAGAGGCCCAGATGACCAGAGTCTGCCCAGTGGAGACGGGCCCCCTTGGCGACCTCCAGAGGCCTGGTGAGGGAGGAGGGAGGCACTAAAAGCTTGTTTGAGATGTTAATATCAGACCAAAAAAAAAAAACAACCACCACCACCAAAAAGTGAAAGGAACCAAACACAAAGTCCTGTATGATTCCGTTTATATAAATATAAATCAATTTATAAAGATTAAGTTACATTAGTAGTTATGTAGGGCTGGGGAAGGAAAGAGGGACTGAGAATTGACTGCTAAGGGGTGTGGAGTTTTTCTTTTTGGAGTAATGAAATTGTTGTAAAATTTTTTGTGGTGATGAATGCACAGCATTGTGATTGTACTAAAAGCCATTGATTGTTCACTTTGGGATTGTATGGTATGTGAATATATCTCAGTCAAACTGCTTAAATGTAAACAAATAAATAAATAAATGTACAAGAATAGCCAGAAATAGCAGCTATGTGTGGCAGGGGAAGCATAGAGAGACTGAGAGGTGAAGAATTTTTTTGTTTGTCTGTTTTTTGTAATTATTATGAAATAATGAAAATGCTCTAATAATAATTGAAGTGATGAATGCACAACTACGTGATTATACTAAATACCATTGGTTGTGCACTTTGAATGGATTGTATGCTTTATTAATATGTATCAATAAAATGGTCTTGTTTACAAAACAAAACAAACAAACAAAAAAGCATGTGTGGCCCAAGGCTGACACAGGGACAGAAAGACGCCTGAGGCATTAGAGCTGGCCTGCCCAGCTCTTCTCCACACGCTGTCTTCTGTTGCCATGGGTCAGCTGAGGCCACTTGGCACCTCCTCATTCCTCTGGCACCCTGTGCTCACCCATGACCAAACCAACTGGCCCCTGCTGCCCCCTCCCCTGGGGGCATCTGACCTCATTGACCTCAGAGCTTTCCTCTCCTAATGGTCTGGAAGTCAAGGCTCGGGTCAAAGGTCTCCAGGTGGATTTCAGGGACCTCCTCCAATTGGGCCTGGTTAGCTTACGGTGCCCTGCGCTGTGGACTCATCTCCAGGACCCTCCCACAGAGGGAGCTGCGGAAAATGGGCCCCCGGGGACAGGACCCCCGCATGCCTTGGCTCCCCCTGCCAGACCTTGTGGCCTAAGCCTCACAGTGGACTCACTGACCAGCAGAACTCCTTAGAGGGCTTGATCACCTGCGTCCTGCAGTAGGACAGAGGGGGCCCAGAAGTCTGAGGACAAGGACAGCGCACGGATGGCAGGTGCAGAGTCCTGGAGCCTGAAGCCCTCGGAGCTGCTTCCAATGTAAACCCCTTTTACAGATGGGGAAACTGAAGGCAGGGAGGGAGGGTCCTCACCCAGGCCACACAGTGAGTTGGAGGCAGACTAGACGCAGTTTCCCTGTGGTTGTCTGTCCACTGACCACAGCATGCAGCCTCTCTCTCTCTCTCTCACACACACACACACACACACACAGGACGGTTTACCTGGTACCTCCACACTTCCAACATACAGATGTTGACACTGGTTTCTGTGTCTGCATCCCTGAGGCCAGGAAATGGGCCGAGGCCCCAACTAGAAAGAGCCTGGAACGTGAGAATCCTTGGCATCACAGAAATTCAGAGCCCTTGGGGCCTTTGCCTTAGGGAAACTGAGGCTTGGGGGGGAGTCACGGGGCCAGGAGATGGCAGACTCAGCCCCACCGGACCTATTTCCATGTTTCCACACCCCTGATGAAAAAAGTTACACAAACATCATTTAATTGCCTGTTGATGACAGAGTGCCAGGGGCCCATAAACCCACCCTGCTTTGGGACGCCTGCCCGGGCGCAGGTGGCAGGGGATGGCCAAGTTGGCTGCCTCGCTTTGCCTGCTGGGCCACTGGAGCCGCTCTGCGCGGGAGAGCTGGACACCCCGCGCCCGCTGACAGCCAGGCCTGCCCCCCTGCCAAGAGGGCACTCGTGCCAGAGCAGGCCGGGCAGGGGCCCAGCACACTTTCCAGAAATAGGTTCGCCCCTCCCTTGGCTGGCCTCTCCCCTGCAGAGAGTCCTCTTTGTTGCCTCAGAACCTGGAAACTGTGTTCGTTCAGGGCCTTGAACGGCCTCAAGAATGTGGGTTTTCACAGTTCCCTGGGCAGGGATCGGCTATTTTTTTGTGACCGGGGCTTGAAATTACACTTGACCCATGTCCATCTCCTCCTCCACTTTTCTGGCCAGGCTGATGGGGGGTGACGTCCCCCCATCACGTGGAGGAGGGAACTGAGGCTCAGGCAGGAAAGTGTTCCAGTCCAGAGGCCACTCTTCTTCCCGTAGGGTGCACGCTGCTCAGGAGGCGCCCAGGCCTTTTCTCCCCAACTAGACAGCCCTGGAGGGGCAGGCACCCCAGCCCACTGCCCTGGCCACCCCCATCAGTATCAGCACAGAGTCCCTCATGAGCCTCCCGATGCCTAAGGGGATGGTTGCCAGAGTATAGGTGGGTGGTTGGGTGGCAGGGAGGGTGTGTTGATGGATGGGGGTGGGTGGACAGGTGAATGGGGGGGTGGGTGGAGGATAGGGTGGGAGGAGGGGGAAAGTTATGGCATGGGGCAGGAGGCAGACAAATGGGATGCTATTTGTTTTGCTCTGTCTTTCCCCTTAGAGACCTTTCTTTTTAGCCCAGGGCCCTTGCCCGCCTGTATTCAAGAGGGAGGTGCTAAGAAGCCCCCTGAGGCTCTGTCCACGTGGCTGGACCTTGTCAACAGAGCTAGCTGGTCTGGTGGGGACCCTGCTGTGGCTACGAGCCTCTACCCCGGGCCGGTCCCTCTCACCAGGGAGGAGCCCTCCCGACCCACCTGGGGTCTTTCCAGCTTCAGGGGAGCCTGGTCTAACGTCGGACCCCTGCTCTGGTGTGCTGGGTGGGAACCGGGCTGGCTACACTCCACTTTGCAGAATGTTATGGGCAGCTCTCGTCTCGTGGACTGAGAGATCTCTGTCCTTCTCTTTGCCTTGAAGTTTTATACTGTTTCATTTCTTTACCGTTGCTTTCCTGGGAGGAGCTAGAGCAAAATATGTGTGTTCATTCCACCACGTTTAACCAGAAAACCTTCCCCTCGAGAGCTTTACTTTTGTAAAGTCCTTCGCCAGCCCAAAGTCAGAAAAATGCATACATTCTTTGAGTCGTTTTAATGTTTCAGTGTTTATACCTCCATCTTTACTCTGTTTTATGTACTGGGGCAACTGACAAGTTTTATTGAAGGGGAGAAAGAGATCTGATCCGAAAAAAATGCTTGTAAACCACTGACTTGGCCCAGCCAGGGGTGGGAAGGGAGGGAGGTGAGCAGGGCCGCCTCTGGTCCCCGTGGGGCCTTCTTGTCAACCCGGGAAGGGCTGCGTGAGCAGCAGGTGGGCGCGTTCCAGCCCCTTGGCCCTTTAGCCGGGTCCCTTGGGGAGGACGCAGGGGGAACCACTAAGACCCTCGTGGTCTCCCCGCATCTCTCATGGAGGGATATTGCGGAACAAGGAGATCGCAGTGCTTTGCATTCAGGCTTAAAACATCTCGGGACAGGCAGGGGCTGGGGAGGGGCTGTGGCCCATGATGCCCCCCCCCCCCCGCAGCCTCGGCCCATCCCCCGACTGTCAGCCCGGACCTGCCAAGCGGGACCTGCTGAGTTGCCCCCATACCCCTGTGTCTGTTTTACAGAACAGGGTTCCTGCAGGGTCAGGCTTTGAGCTGAGCAATGACAAAGAGGAATGGGGGCTGTCTCTTGACTTCTGGAGCAATAAATACTCTTTAGAACAGCTTTGAACCATCTATTTCCTCATTAAAGAGCTCTGGGTCTCCGGGGGAGACAGACATAAATAGATAATTGCAGACCAGGGAAACCTGTGTCTGCGGATATCCATTACTGGCCTCCCCGCTGGCCTTCCCGCCCCCATTCTTTCTCAGTCCCACCCACTGGGTGCTCTGCTGCCAGAGGGAGCTTTTAAAAATGCAAATCTGACCTTGACTTTCACCCACCTAAAACCCTCCAGCAGCTGCCCGTTGGCCTCAGTCTACCACCCAAGCTCCCGGCTCCCAGACCCCACCTGATAGGGCTCCCTTCTGTAGCTCCAGCCCCAGCCACCCCAGGGATACAAAAAAGAGGGTGCTGCTGGCAGGCCATGCCTACTGCCCCCTGCGCCCCAGCACTTGTTCTTCCCTCTGCCTGCACCTGGCCTCGCCCCCCACCTTCCTTACTTGGCTATCCACTGCTCATCCTTTAGGTCTCACCTTAGATGTCGCTGCCTCCAGGAGGTCATCCCTGACTGCCCCCACCCCAGGCTGGCTTTGGTGACCCCACGGTCGCCAAACCTCTCCGCCCAGCTCCTTCTCGAAATCAGGGAGCGTGTCTTATTTACCATTCATTCATTCATTCATTCAGTTATGAGATTGTTCTGAGCTCCAGCTTTGTGCCAGGCACTAAGATTCATGGGTGAATGAGGAGACAAAGACCCCTGCTCTCGTGACACCCGGCTGCTACCAGGCATCCCCAGGGCTGACTCTGCCTGACATGGAGTAGACCAAGTATATGACGTCCTGGGGACCCTTAGAAAGGAGGCTCCCAGGTGAGGCCCTGAAGGCTGCGTAGGAGTTTCCCAGAGCTGGCCCTGCCCTGCCCGGTGGATGTCCTTGTGCTGAGCTGCTTGCTCCCGGGTCTGCCCGCAGCCTCACCTCTGCTCCTCTCCTTTTTCAGAATGCATGAACTGCACCCAGCTCAGCAGCATGAGTGAGCGGCTGACCACGCTGGAGGCCAAGGTCAGATGGGCTTGGAGCCTGGGCCTGGGAGCTGGCTGCGGGGGGATGGGACTGTCAGGCGTCTGCTGGAGTGGCCGGGGTGACTCACCCTGATGGAGCCCAGCTGGTCTGAGCCGCCGGCTGCAGCCTGTCCTAGGGGTCGGAAGCTGCTGGGACCTCAGTGTGGTTCTTTCTGGGTGGCCGTCTCTGGCCTGGACCGGCTTCCTGGGGTAGGCACAGGAGAGTGAGGAGGGGGTGCTGGGAAGCTGAATTTCCAGAGGAAAGAGAAGCGGTTGCTGCCCCTCCAGGGCTGCTTCCCCAACTCGGGCTCCTCCTGGGAGGGGGGCAGCAGCCCCCAGCGTGGCATGTACACATCTCTGGCCAAAGGCCTGGAGTTTTGGGAAGGCCCTGAGCCTCCTCCCTGTGCCAACCGCCTGGCACAGGGCTGGGCGCAGAGGTGCGAGGGGGTGAGACTTCTGAAGGAGCCACGGCGGGGCCCCGGCTGGCTCCCAGCCCCGTCTTTACCAGTGGAAGGAGAGTGTCTTGGGTCAGGTCATCCTGAGACAAGGACAAGTGATTTACTTGGGAGAGGTCCCAGGCCCCGCTGGCAGGAGAGTTGGGTAGCAATCCAGTGTGCAGTCCCATGGGCCCGCTGGGAAACCCAGGAGCACGCTCCAAGGCGGCCCACAGAGAGCCTGGAGCTGGGGAATTCGTCCCAAGCCTCACTGGATGGGGGTTACACCTGCCCCTCCAGCCTCTCTCACGTGCCCGCCGAGCATGCGCCTGTGACCAGAGAGCGCCACCAGCATCCGCCCCAGAGGGTGGCACACCTGGTGGGGCCAAAGTTCCACCCTCCTTGGCACCCCAGAGGGTCCAGATACCAGGCTTGGTGTGGTGGGTGGGGGTGGGGGCGGGGGGCTCGGCCTGGAGAAGGATGGGCTTGGGGGATGGGGCCTCTACGGAGCCGCTGGGGCTGTAGGGACTGCTGGGGCAGAGCCAGGACAGGAGGCTGGGGTAACGCAAGTCCCGGCAGAATTCTCTCTCGGGCAGGACCCCAGCAGCAGGGGTAGATGGTGTGGTGTGGGAGGGGGTTTCCTGAGGAGGGGGTGAGCAGTCGTGGCCGGCGGGCTGGAAGCTAGAGCGGGGACTAAAACCGCAGGGTGGCCGAGAGCGCCTGGCAGTGAGAGCCCCTCAGCACGGGCCCAGAGGCCAGGTGGACCCCAACCCAGAAGAGCCGATGGGCAGGTCCACACACGTGCACACACATGCACACCTACGCACACACAGGTACATGCACACAATGCACATGACCACTGCACACATGCACAACCATGTGCGTGCACACACAAGCATGCATGTGCAAATGTGCTCACATGCACACATGCACATCTGCCCATGCACACGCTCACACACTCACACACACGTAGTCCTGACTAACCCCACACTGCCTTTGGCCTCCTGCCGTGAGGCCCCTGCCCCATGGGTGGGGGCCAGATGAGTGCCCCTTGGAGTCCCACATGCCTGGGACCCCCGACTAGCTAGGTGACTTGGAAAGCTCTCTGGGCTCCCACCTCCTCCTTGGTGGAATGCAGCAAAGGACCTGATGGTGGTGGCGCCCCAGCTCTGTAAATGGCAACCTGCTAACAGGTGTGAAGGTTTAGTGTCATCGTGACAGAGCCCACTGCTGTCCCATCCTGCAGATAGAGAGGTGGGCATGTGGGCAGACACCCTGACAGAGTCCCCAGCGTGAGAAGCCCCAGGGCACAAACTGGGCCTCGGCCTCTGAGGGCGCAGGTGGGCATCCGGGGGCATCCTGCTCTCTGCTCTCTGGGGGTGGAAGGCCCAGATGGGCAGAGCTGGGGGCTGGGGCAGCCTTGGGAGGGGTGGGCATGATGCTGGGGGGCATACTCTGGTACCCGAGGTATTAGAAAAGGCGGGGTCCCTGGGCCAGGGCCCGGAGGCCTCAGTGAGGTTTGACACAGAGCAGACACTGGCAGCTCGCCCTGGTCCCAGCCCAGCATCCAGGTGTGTTAAAAGCCACGGCTCCAGGGGAAGCCTGGCACTGTACCAGTTGTCCCCACCTGCCTGGCTCACTCATGTCCTCTTGCCATGTGCAGTTTCTCCCCTGCCCACCCCTCATGCTGACACCTTCCTCACCTGGGCCCCAATGCCATGGCCACGGGCGGCCAGGCCTGGAGCAGGTCTTGCTCTGGGGCCTCTCTCCAGACCTCGGAGGAAGGGACAGCAGGATGTGTTGGAGGAACCAGGTCCAGGACACAGAAGCGTCAGAGTCCTATCCCAGCGACGCCACTGTCTTGGCAAATCCCTGTTCCCTCTGGGCTGCTTTCTGCTGACCCATAAAGTTTAAATCGAGGGAGCCATTTCCCTGCCTCCTCATTGGGCTGTTCGAGGCTGGTGTAGAGTGTGAGCTCAGGCTGTTCTTGGATGGGGAGTGGGGGGAGGTCTTGAGTCTGGGGTGGGCAGAGGAGTGGCCGCCCACTACCACCCTCATCGTCTGTACTCAGACCTCGTGGACCACGACTTCACGGAAGCCTGGGCTGGCCCCTGGTCTTGAGGGCGGCACCCTGGCCCATCAGTGGGGCCGCGGTGACTTCATTGGGGCCGCTGCCCTTGAAGCCTGCGGTCTGCTTCTCTTGGGCCGAGGCTGCACACCCACTGTTCCCGCCCTGGTGAGCTCATGGCCCGGGCAGGGATGGCATCAGTTTCTCCAGGAGGTCAGCCACGGCCAGGCCAGGCGAGCTTGGACTCCGGCCAGCCCTGATGCGCACTTGGCCGCGGCCAGGCTCCCACGCCTGGGTCAGCGGGCCCTGTGGGCCATGGTGTCCGCGTGGGAGGTGCCCCAGGAAAAGTGAGCCTGGAAATCCTGCCTGCACCTCAGAGCCCAGAGCGCTCCTCCCCCAAATCCCTCCCTGCCCACCAATGTGCTGGTTTTCCTCCTCCCCTGCCCCCTGTCCCCCTGCCCCCCTATCCCCTCGGCCACCTCTGCTGGCCCCATCTCAGCTCCTGACTAACCCCACTTGGAGCACTCCCCCCAAGACTGAGGCTTGTCCCACCCCCTTACATTCATCACCTTCACCCCAAACCTGCCCCTGTCCCCAGTCCCCCTCCCACTGGGGCCAATCCCACCATCCCCAGAAGCCAGGCAAGAATCGGGGAGCCATCCCAGCCTTTGCCCCCGCCCGCAAGCCAGGTCCTGACAATTCCCCTCCCCCCACCCTCATACCCCCTGCCCTGGGTCACCCCATCACGTACCACCCACGGCCACAGTCTTCTTGATGGTCCCCTTCAGGCTTTCCATGGCCCCAGTGCCCCTGACCTTGACCATGGCTAGTCAGCTTCCCAGAGGACATAGGGACTGGTGGGTAGTTGGGGCAGGGATTGCAAACACCCCCCCTCTCGGGGGTTCTGGGGACCAGGCAAGCACTTCCTTGCCCTGTGCTCTGTGAGGCTCAGCCAAGACTGTGGCCATAGCCAAGTGAGCAGTGCAGGGGAGCAGTGCTGTGTGGTCTGGACGATGGGGCACACAGAGACCTCGGGCAGGTCGTTGACAGTCTCAGTGGCTGTTTCCTCTCCTGTGACATGGCTCGGGGACCCTTCCAGGCCCTGGGTTGTTGAACCAGAAAGGGGGGGGCAGGGGCTCGGGGAAGCAGCCTGGGGGGTCATGGGGAGCCTCATGGGGCAGTGAATCCACCTGCCCACACGCAGATGGAAACCCTGAGGCTGGGGTGGGATGGCCCCTTGGGGCTGGTGGGAAGCTAAGGGCAGCCCCCGGGGCCCTCAGGGAGCTGTGTTCTGCCATGGGGTGGAGGAGAAGCTGTTCCGTTCCCCATGGTGGGGCCCAGCCCAGCGACCCCAGCAAGGACCCCAGCTGAGCACTGGCTGCTCCCCTACTTGCTGCACCCTGGGGTCTTGCCCGCTGGGGCTGGGCCCATAGTGGGCCATGTACCTCCCAGGGATCCCCCGTGACCCTGCCACCCAGGTCCAGGGACTGCAGAACTTGGGAGGGGGGCAGGGGAGGCTTTAAGGGAGTCTCTTCCTGGCACCCACTGCTAGCCCAGCCCAGACTCTTGGTCAGGGACCACCCAGCAGCAGCAGTGGGCATTCCTGGCACCCTCATGCTGCACCCTCACAACCTCTCATGGCCCTGAGGGGTCAGCATTGTATCCCCATTTTGCAAATGGGAAAATTGAGGCACACAGAGATCAGGACTTTTGCCCAAGGTCACAGAGAGGCCAGGAGAGTTGGAATTCAAACAGCCCATCTGGCTGCAGAGCCCGAGGAGGTGGCCACCCACCCCCACCCCCTGGATGACCCTGCCCTGCTGCGTAGCAGCTTCGGGGAGGGGCCACGGCCCACCCTACGCTCCTGAGGGAGCTGGTGGGCTGGGTCTGCCACCCCAGCCATGGGCACAGAGTGATTGTGCATGTGGCCAAGGGAACCCACAGGCAGGGACGGCCCCTCTGCTCAGGGGGCCAGGAGATTGCGAGGAGGAGAGGACGGCCAATCAGTTTCAGAAGATCTTCCAGGGGCTCGGGAAAGGCGGGCAGAGGGAGGTGGGAAACAGTCTTGGGGGATGTGGGGGGCAGCCCGAGGCAGGGGCATATCGAGATGGGCAGCCGGGAAGAAGTATGTGGACGTCGAGGGTTTGGGACCAGGGCTTGGCAAGGTTCACTTTGCATTTGGATGCTCCCTGGGCTGCTATGGGGGTGGCTCAAGGAGGGGAAGAGGGGGCAGGTAGAGGTGAGGGGGCAGGCAGGGATGGGGGAGCAGGTGGAGGTGGGGCAGGCAGGGGTGGGGGGAGCAGGTGGAGGTGGGGGGCAGGCAGGGGTGGGGGAGCAGGTGGAGATGGGGGGCAGCAGGAAGCCAGGCCAGGGTGGGGCCTGGAGTCTGGGGTCTGAGGGGCACTGGGGGGAGGCCAAAAGGACAGGCCCTTCCCCTCCTGTGGGGGAGGATGCGGAGAGAGGTACCCAGGAGAGGCTTGGGGTTTGGGTTTTGGGTGTGCGTGGGACGGTACGTTCTCTTACTGGGGTCTGCTGAGACCAAGGGGGCAGGGAGGCCGGTCCCCTGCCGAGGCCTTTGGGCCTCAGTGTCTGCAGATTGAAGGACGTGTGAGGAGCACAGCGCAGCACCCCTGCCCAGCCCAGCCCTCCGACCCCCTTTGACGGGGTCGGGCATTCCGCAGGATGCAGGGCTCTTGCTCCCAAGAGCTGCAGGGCCAGGGACACACGAGGTCCCATCGGATCCCGCCCAGGGCACCTGGGAGGGCCTGAGGAGGCGTCTCAGCCGGGCACACAGCGCCCCCTGCTGGCCCCCTTGGGGGGCTGCAGGACTCGCTGGGTCTCTGAGGCCAGGTGCCTACACTGAGGAGGAAGCCTCCCTCTGGGCCTTCGTGGTCCTTTGCCCCCTGCACCCCGCCTTCAAGGGGAGAGGACAGGTTACTCTCCAGGCGGGGCCTGAGTGATCTAGGCACCCCCTGGCTATCCTGGAGCCCCGACTAAGCACCACACACCATGCTGGGCCCATTTACGCCTTTCATTCTCCTTCAACCATCTGTCCGTCCATCCATAAACATTCCCTGATCAAGGAGTTTGTCACGGTGCCAGGCAATAGGGGACTCCCTGAGGAGTGCCAGTGGAGGGGTGACTGAGGTGGTTATACCCCATTCCACCTAGGGATGAGCACCACCGAGGAAGCCTGCAGGGACTTGGGAGTGTCTGGCACATGCCCCCCTCCCCCACCCTAAGCCCGGGGACCAGGGAGAAAGAGGAGGGCGGGGTGGAGAGCACCCAGCAAAGGGGGCCGCCACCCCACTGAGGAGGGGGTGCGCAGCTGCAGGCCCAGGGGGGGTCCATGCCCCATACACACACCCCTGCACATGCATCCCTGCACATGCACCCCTGCATATGTGCACCCCTGTACCTGTGCACCCCTGCACGTGTGCCCCTGCACAACCTGTCCCCGCACACATGTGCCCCTGCACATCCCTGTCCTTGCACCCACACACCACTGCACACATGTACCCCTGTGCACACTTGTCCCTGCACACTCATGCTCCTGCACATGTGTCCCTGCCCCTGGCCTGGCAGGGCTGACTCGGCTCTTCTCCCGGCCCAGGTTCTCCTGCTGGAAGCAGCGGAGCGGCCCTTGGGCCCAGACAACGACCTGCCGGCCCCCCAGGGCACCCTGCCGCCCTGGAACGAGGACTTCCTCCCCGATGCCATCCCTCTCGCCCACCCGGGGCCCCGAAGGAGAAGGCCCACTGGCCCGGCTGGTGAGGGAGGCCAGCAGGGGAGGATTGGGTGGACTAACAAGTGGCCGTCAGCTGAGCCCATGGTGGAGGCTGGTGTCCTAGCTGCCCAGTTTTGGTATCACTCTAGGCTGTGCAGATGTTATTCCTCATCTTTGCAATAAGCTCGTGAAGACTGGAGAGGAGCAAACGGAAACTCAGAGAAGCTAGGGCCGCCCAGCAAGCCAGGGGCATTTTGCCTCGATGATTCTCAGCAACCCCTTGGCCTCTCTCATCAGAGCCCCCAGATTTACAGCCTCCCCTCCCAGATTCCGCTGAGCACACACACCTTCAGCCCCTTTCCCCTGCCCCTTCTGTCCATTTTCTGTACGTGTGTCTGGCATGGCAGGGGCAGAGCAAGGGGGGCGGCATGTCACCTGCTGGGCCAGGAGGAGCAGGTAGTCTGCACACTTCAGAAGAGGCTGGAGGCTGTGGGAGGGGGAGAGCTCAGCTCTGCTACATGGAGGGAGAGCCCTGGGCCACCTGGTCTGCCTCTCGAGCCACTGTCCCCAAGGTCTCACTCCCAGAGCCTGCGGGAGGAAGGGTGGACGCTGAGTCTCCTTACCACGGGGAGGTGCAGTTCCAGAGAATGGCCACCAGGTGGGGCACACACTCTACAAATGGTGAGACCTGGGTGGGAATCTCTTGAAAGTAGCCCCCTGGTGGAGCCCAGCCTCCCAGACCTCGGGCAGCCTGAGCCCAAAGGGCCAAGGAGCAGGTCCCTCCATCCGTTCAGCAAACGTTTCTGAGCATCCTCTGCGGGCAGCCCAGGGTACCCCAGCAGCCTTCTTAACTCCAGTCTCTACTCCCACCCCACCTTGGGGAGCTGGAGACCCTGGAGCTGGGCAGGGGCCTCCCTCAGGGCCCCCACAGCCCCGGCCCAGGGGTCTCCGAGGAGGCCATATTGGGGGGCAGTACTTGCCACAAGCCCAGTTCTGGACCCTGAGCAGAGAGACAGTGGGAAGTAGAGAGGGCCTCGGGGCTAAGAAATCCTAGTTCTGGCCTGGCTTAGCCACTGCCCGGATCTGTGACCTTGAGTGAGGGACTGGACCTTTCTGAGCCTCAGTTTCCCCATCTGTAAAATGGGAATAAAAGCGCCTCTTGGAATCAAAGAAGTTAGTAGGTACAAAATGGTTTGCTAACCGTAATGGCTGACAGATGGGAGGAGATGGTGGAGCCTTTGTGGATTGGGGACAGCCTTCCTGGGACAGGTGTGATCAGACTGCCCAGGTGGCCGGGCCTGGAGCCCCCCAGGGGTGTCTGCGCCTTATCTCGGTCTCTCCACAGGGCCCCAAGGGCAGACAGGACCACCAGGGCCTGCAGGGCCTCCAGGTTCCAAGGGTGACAGGGGCCAGACAGGAGAGAAGGGGCCAGCAGGACCTCCAGGTAAGGACCTGCACACCTGGCTTCATCCCCCAGGGCTGGGGGTGGCTGGGATTTCTCCCTGACCTGAGCAGGTGAGGCAGCCCAAAGCCCCTGATCTTGCTGGAGTCAGGAACTGACATTTTGGGATGCTCTGGGCTCCTTCCCTCCCGCCTGCCCTCCCCCTCCTCCCCCGCAGCACCGTGGGCTGAGCCTCACCCTGGGCTGCAGTTAAATGGGCACTACCAGCCGGCTGCACATCTGTCCCCTTTGTGTGGGCTGACATTCCACCTCGGGAGCTCAGGAAGGCTCCAGAGGGACCCAGCAAAGACAAGGCCCCAGGGGGCTTGGGTACAGGTATGGCTCCGGGAGGGGCTGCGGGGGGGCTGTTCTCAGCCATTTATACTCCTCCAGAGACCTCCCCCCAACTCCTCCTGGGTCCTGCAGGAGGAGTAACCCCTGGACAAGACAGGCACACAGCCAGCCAGAGGTCAGGTCCTGGGGTGGGGGGCAGCTGGGTAAAGCTCCGGCGGGAGCCTGTGCTGAGGGCGGCAGGCAGATTCTGCCCTCCTTGACCCCCCTTACCCCCCACCCCAGCTGTCCCCAGTGTTCCATCTGCACTGGGTGGGCCATTTCAGTTCCGTTCCAGAACATTCTTTCAGGAAGAAGGTGGGTCAGGGGTGGTCGTGTGGGCCCGGCCAGTCCTGTCCCCTCAGGGCCTCAGTTTTCCTGTCTGTAATGTCCTGGCCGCCAGCCCCTGCCCTCATGGTGACTCCTCTTCTCCTAACTGCAGGGCTCTTGGGGCCACCAGGGCCCCCTGGGCTCCCTGGAGAGATGGGGCGCCCCGGCCCCCCTGGACCGCCCGGCCCCGCAGGCAGCCTGGGCCTCTCGCCAGACGGCCCCCAAGGTGTCCTCTACTCCCTGCAGCCCCCAACGGACAGAGCCAGTGAGTGCCGTGCCTGCGGGGGCGTGGGCAGGGACCCTCTCTGGGGAGGGGGCTGGCTTGGGGGCGAGGTTTGGCCTAGGGTGGTTCCTGGTGGGGCTGGGAAGGCCTCTGCCGGTTCTTGGCCCCAGGATGGCCTGACCTGGTGTTCAGCCCCCATTCCCTGGGGCCCTGACCCCCTAAAGGACCCTCTGCTCACTGGTGATGGTGGCACGACCAAGGCTGCGAGTCTGTCTTACTCATCCCATAAGCATTTATTGAGCATCTACTGTGCCCAGAGTACAGTTTTAGTCAGCGGGGATACAGTGGTGAGCAAAACAGACAGAGCCCCTGCCCTCGCAGGCCCCGCAGCACGTCCAGCACATGGAGGCTCTGCTTGCCCGTGGGGAGGGGGCCAGGAGAGCCAGGTGGGGTGTGGGGGCACCCAGTGGGAGTTGGGGCATAGCAGGGAAGGGCTGGGTACAGAGGAAGAGCATCCTGGGAATCCTCCAGGAGGGGGTCTGCAGCCCCTTCCTTAGGGAGCACAGGGGCCTGGGTGGGCCTGACCTCCATCCAGAGTAGTGGGGCCTGGTCACCAGCCCCCAGTTCCCCCATGGAAGGGAGGGTCAGCGCCGGGGACCTCTTCGCCAGCTTTCAGAAGAACCCAAGACCCCTCCTGATCTGGGGGTTGAGACCTGGACCTGAATCCCACTGTCCTTCTCTGAGCCTCAGTTTCCCCATCTGTGAAGAAGAGATGGTAATACCCCCTGATGGAGTTGCTCTGGGGATTGATAAAATCCTGAATGGAATGGGGGGGTCTTGGGGCTGCCCTCTGGAGGTGCCCTGGGCCAGGGCAAGTGTTGTCCAGGAGTGGGGTGGGGGACAGAGGAGGCAGCCCCCTCCAGACATTTCCTGGGCCTGGCTCCTCTGAGTCTGGCTCTGGGGATGGGAGGGGGTGAAGTCACACAGGGGCTGGCCCTCAAGGGCCCCAGGCCATGGGAGACGGGTCATTAGACAGACACTGAGAGTGGTTTGCAGTCTGTCACAACAGGGCACTGCAGTTCAGTTGGGCAGTCAGGGAGGGCTTCCTGGAGGAGGCCCCACAGAAACAAGCCAGTTGGGGTGCATCAGGAGGGGCCCCTGGGGTGGAGGCTGGAATTCACTGCCAGCCTCAGTGATGTGGGTGGGGTGGGGTGGGGCCAGGGCCCAAAGGGCCTGGAACGTTCAGGTAGGAGTTTGTGCTTTACACGAAGCCAGACCTGGCCTTCTCTGTTCTCTGACTCCCTGGGCGTCGGCGTGCTGTCCTGCACAGTGGGAGCAATATGGGCTGCCGGCCAGGGCTGCTGGGAGGCCCAGCAGGGTCAGAGGGGCCCGGCCCGGCCCCAAGCGCTGGGTGCCGCCTCAGGGCCAGCCCCCGGCACTGCAGCCTCTGCTTTTCCTCAGATGGAGACTCACAGCTGGCCTCTGCCGTTGTGGACACGGTGCTGGCGGGTGTCCCAGGGCCCCGGGGTCCCCCTGGACCACCAGGTAGGTGGCCGGGGCAGCAGCTCAGGCAGGCCTGGATTCAGAGACCCCCTCCTGGGTTTGGCTGGTTGGAGGCTGGTTGGGGGCCCACGCATAGCCTTGACAGGGTGCTGGGGCCTGGGTCTGCATTTCTGAGAGCTGGCTCTGGAAGATGGTCAGAAGCAAGGATGACCTCTGGGGGGTCAGGAAGGGAGGGGGTCAGGTCCGAGGTTCCCTGGAGGGGTAGACATGAGTGATTTGTCAGGAGTCCCCTGGCTGGGCAGAGGTGGGAGGAGTTGGGGTGACTCCTCCTTAGTCTCCCAGGTCTGGGCTTGGGGCAGCTGCGTGGTCAAGGCCTGGGAGGAGGGGCAGGATGAGTGGGGTGGGGTCCGTGAGGGAGGGGGGCTCTCAGCTCCAAGGGGGGGTCCTATGAATCTGGGGGCGGGACATGTGCCCCCATTCATTCAACAAACCTTCATTTGCTGTCCATGGGAGATAGAACTAGGGCAGGTTCTGGGGGACATCCCTCTCTGACCCCAGCTGACCATCTGTGACTCTGCTGGCAGGCCCCCCAGGACCACACGGCCCCCCAGGCCCCCCAGGTGCTCCCGGATCCCAGGTAAGGACATTGCCATTTCTTGCCTGAAGGGCTGGGGGCCAGGAGGACGTTGACTCCCCCAGAAATGAGAAGCCACGAGTTTCTCGGGAAGGAACCAGCTGAGCCCTCCCACCATCTGGCTGGCCCCTACCCTGGGCCCAGGCGGCATGCAGGGGACAGGTAGCAGGGGATTGCTTCCGTCATCAGCAGCCTCCCTCTGCTGCCCCTTTCCTTGTGCCGGGCCCTTTGAGCGAGGTGGAGGCACTGTTCCCATTTCATAAGATGAGTTGACTGAGGCCCAAAGAGGCCACACAGAGAGGTGGGTGAGCCTGGGCAGGAAGCATAGTGACCACCCCCAGCTCAAATTGCCTCCCGACCTGTCACCCCTTCTCCCCAAGAATTTGTCCGTGTGGAAGAAGCATCCCGAAACCTGCCTGGGTGGGCCTGAGCCCCAGGCTTGCTCTGCCCCTCTAGGTGTGTGACCTTGGGCAGGCAGGCAGCCCCTTTGGGCTCCAGCTTCCTCCTGCTAAGACAGGGAAAGTACAGGGCCTCCCGGGGGGGTTGTCACAGGGCAGGAAAGAAATAAAATGCCGCGGGGGTGGTGGTGGGGAGTGGGAGCCCAGGGGGCCTGGAAGGAAAGCCACAGAGAGAAGGAGACACACAGGACGTTCCAGAGGCAGAAAGGGGGGGATTTGGGGGTGTCCTATTGAGTGGAGCTTCCTGCAGCTCCACTGGAGGTGGGGCTCACTGTCCTAGATCTCAGGCTCTGGGGGGTTGGGGTGGCTGGAGAGGGGGCCACCACACCATGAGGGGCTGGATTGGGCTTTGGGAGCCCCCCAGTTTCATTCACCTCTTTATTCGTTGAGCAAATATTCACTGAGCACCTGGGGGGAGCACCAGCCCTGAGTTGAGTGCTGAGGATACAGCAGGACAAGGGGCCCTGGTCCCAGCCTTCTAGAGTATATGTTCTAGAAGCCAGAGTGGTGTCCATGCTCCTGTCCTTTCCCTGTTGCACCCCCTTTGTGATTTCACAACTGGAGGATGTGCCACAAAGGGCGATGGCAGGTGAGGGGCATGGGCCATGAAAGGGACGGGGGTCAGGGAGCACGGCTGTGGAGGAGCCTGGGCACAGGGTGCAGGGCAACAAGTGAGGGGCTGGTGGTGGCCCCAGAGTGGGGCGGGGCTGCCAAAGCCCCTCCCAGGTAGAGGAGCAGGAGGGTCAGGAGGCCCCAGGCCCCATGTGCTTCTGGGGTGGGCAGGAGGAGCCCCAGCCATAGGCCCTGGAGAGGGGGGACAGTGGTGGAGAGCAAGGGACAGGAGAACAGTGAGGGACAGAGAGCCGCCCCAAGAGCGGTAGGAGGAGTGGTGGGGGGACGTTTCCTGGCTGTGCCCCCCGTGCCCGCCAGGAGCTCCGTGCCAGGAACGTGGTTCTTTCCTTGTTCTCCGAGGCTCTCTCCTCCCTCCAGGCTGGAGAAGCACCATCCTAACAGGACCCAGGAGCAGGGTCAGGAGGGAGTGTGAGGCGGGCATTACTCTCCCTGGATGGGGCTGCCCAAGCCCACAACTGACAAGTGTCCAGGGATCAAGGGCAGCGGCTCTCAGGTGGTCTCGGCACTTAATCCCCGCAGCAGTGGGGAGGTGGAGGCACAGAGAGGTTTGGCCACTTGACTGAATCACGCAGCAGGGGAGGCAGAGTTGGGGGTGCCCGGCCAGACCCCTTCGGTTTCTCCAGCTGCCTCCACCCCCTGCAGTGTGTGGTTTGGGGACACCTCGTCGCTCCACCTGGTCTGCTCTCAGGCGCTGGGGCATGTGAGCTTCTATCCGTTCCCTTCTCCCCATGACAATGTACTGGGTATTGCCCATTTTGCAGGTGAGATGATAGAGGGTTCCACTGAGGCCCCAGGTCATGTAGCAGGCGGTGGAAGGAGGCGCCAGGACCTGGGAGCCCCCACGTCGGGGCCTCCCCTTCCCCCACGCCATCCTCCTCCCACCCTGACTTTCAGGCCTGGCGCCCCGCGGGGGCAGGGGCGGGGAGGGCGAAGGCAGGTGGGTCCTAACACGGGGCTTGGTTTTCCGCAGGGCCTGGCTGGAGAGCGGGGCGTGGCGGGGCCGTCTGTAAGTGCGGGTTGGGCAGGTGGGCCCTCTGCGTGGTGGTGGGCTCTGGGCCGGGGTGGCTCTGTCCCCGTCAGCCATGCCTGGGCTCAGCGCCACGGGCTCCCCCGGACGCGGCCTCATCTAGCCCAGATGGGGTAGAGGGAGCGGAAGGGGTGTCTGAAGTGCAGTGGGAGCTGCCCAGCTTGAGAAGGGGTGTCTTGGGAGGGGGCGCACCCCTCGCTGGGGCTGTGCCAGCCCGGGGCTGGCTCCACGGGCTGTGCCCTGGGCCCCTGGGTCGCTGTGCTGTGTGCCCTGGCGAGCCCCTTCTCTTCTTGGACAAGCTGGCCTCTAATGACCCTTCTTGGAGGCAAGAATTTGAGTCTGAACTCCTGCCTCCAGGGCCAAGGAGGACTGTCCTCACACCCCAGCTTGCTGCCCTTCAAAGGAGGCCTGGTCGGGGACGAGGAATTGGCCTTCGCTGAGCGCCCATTATGTGCTGGCCACACGGGAGCCCCCCACCCATTGTTTAAGCTTCCTGGCAGCCTGCCAAGACAAGGCTCTAGCATCGCCATTTGCCAGGGGAGGCAGCCAAGGCTCAGAGAGGTCAAGTAGCTGGGCAACAGAATCCAGACTTTAAACGCTAGCGTCCTCACCGTGCTGTGCCTGGAAGCAAATCCTGACATTGGGGGTGCTGGCCCAGCACTCTGAGGCACAGGCTCTGGTCTAAGCTCACTGCAAATATTGGGTCACTTGCTCCTCCTAGCAACTCCATGAGGTAGGCACGACTTCCCCCATAATAGGGATGAGGGAGCGGAGGCACAGAGAGGGGTGATAACTTGCTCAAGGCCACCCAGCAGCGAGCGGCCACATAGATATCACTGTGGGGCCCGCTTAGAGACAGAGAGAAGGAACCCTGAGCAGCTGACATCTTGACTCTTGGAGCCCCTGAGATGGGGACTTGGGGGGTTGCAAGCCTGATGCGCCTCACCCCCAGGCCCAGAAGCAGAATTAAGCCCCTAGCCAACCCCCCGACACCACCCTGTGCCAGGCTGTGCAGTGCCTTGGGCTGCAACAGGAGCAAACACCGGCCTGGGCACGGCCGTCCCCAGTGTCCTGTCCCCAGCTCCCCCTGCCAGCCTGCCCCTGCCTCCCAGCACACCTCCTGGTTTTGCTTTCTAGGGAGAGCCTGGAGAGAAGGGGGAGGAAGGGGAGAAAGCAGCTGAGGTAAGCATGCCTTATATTGGGGCTTCCCCTCCTGCCCCTGGGCCGCTGCCCCTGGAGGAATGCAGAGTCGGGGCCATTCCGTGTGTGAGTCGGGGGTGGAGGTGCACTGAGATCCATCAGCCAGCCCTAGCTGGGTTCTGGGGCCATGGGGCAAAAGGGGTCCCTGCCTTTGAGGGGCTCACAGCCCAGTGGGGAGACAGATGAGTGAAGAGGGGTCTCTCTCAGGAGAGAGTTCAAGATTGCTGCTGCAGGGTGGGGGGACAGGGGACCCCTTCTGGAGAGGTGGGGGAGCCATTGGGCTGAGTGTCTCTGTCAAGGGACAGAACTGCCATACAGGGGCAGGTGGGGAGGTAGATGTGGGAGGGCGGGTGGGGGAGAAGGGATGTTTTGCACCAGGATGTAAGGGGGGTGGTACAAGCAAGCAGAGGGGACAGAGTAGGGGCACAGCTGGGCATGCACGTGGCAGTGGGGATTCCCTGCCTTCTGGAGGAGGCTGTGAGGCTGAGGACATGGGTGATGGTGGGGGGCTCAGGCAGCGGGACCAGCAGGGATGGCCTATAAAAAGCTGAGAGCTCAGGGGGCCGGCCCAGGGGGTCCACAGCTCGTCCTGAGTGAGTGAGCTTGGGAATGTTTTACGCAAGGGGTTGTCTGGAGATGTTTTAAGTAGGGGGTGAGTCTGCTGGACATGGGGGACGGGCAGCTGTGTGAAGGCTGGTCTGGAGGGGCAAGGCTGGGGCTGGCAAGCTGGTGATGCAGGGGGCAGTGGGGAGGGAGACAAGACAGACGCTTGGCAGGGAGTCGATTCGAAGGTCCCTTGGGAGCCTAAGTTCCCCATGATGCCTCCACCCCCTTCACAACAAGAAGGGGCCCAGGTCGTGAAGCTTAGCCGAGTCACTGACAGGGGACCTCACGCCCCTGTGCTCCGCGCCCAGTGCCCCCTTCCCCTGAGCCGCTCCGGAGCCCCTTCCGGGCACTGCTCTCAGCTTGCCTCATTTGACCTTGGCTTTCTCGATGGTCTCTCTACCAACCAGCGGGATGTTTTTTTTGGCTTTCTTCTGTTTTAAGCAAAATTAATCTAAACATAATGACAGATCTGTCACCCTGTACCAGCAGAAGCCCCAGTGGTGGTGCCGATTCCCAGGGCTGGGCTGGCCGGGGACAGTGGTCTCGTTTCTGCACCATCACTTTTCTTTCCAAAGTGGCCTTGACACCTGTCTTCTCCATACGTCAGCCTCCGGTCTCAGCTCATTCACGCGTCTCCGTGCACGAGGCTTCCTGCTGACATGTAGACCCGGTCCCAGAAATGTAGACTCCTCATCATTGCAACTTCCTGTCAGTGCTCCCCAAAGCAGCGGCCCCTCCTCTTTCTCCTGTCTGAGTAGCTGCTCCTGGCCTGCCTGGGGCCGGCTCTGCAGCGTTAACCTGGCCAGGAGCTCGGGGTGGGCGGGGCACCAGGAGGACAGGCACGAAGCCCCTCCCACCTGCTAGCCCTCGCTGGGCGCTCTTCGCTCTTTGGGTATTTTCTGGAAGCGGAAGCAGCCAGGCAGCCGCGGCAGCAGGAGAAGCACAGGCTTGAGAGGACAGGTTCTGGGTTTGAAGCCTGGACCTGCCACTTCCAGGCCGTGTGGCCATGGGGAAGTTGCTTCTTCTCCCTGCGTTTCCCGCTCCTTGTCTGTGAACAAGGAGCTGTCATAGGACCTGCCCTAAGTGATGTGATTTGTGGAGATGGTGACAAGGGTGGGGAGGGCTGGGAGGAGATGCACGAGGGAGCAGGCTGGCCCTACCCCTGCCCTGCGGCTGGCCCTGACCCTGCCCACTTTCTCTCTGGCAGGGCGAGGGGGTGCAACAGCTGCGGGAGGCCCTGAAGATCCTGGCAGAGAGGGTGCTCATCCTGGAGCACATGATTGGGATCCATGGTGAGCGCCGGGGCCACCCTGCTGGGAATCTCCATTCCCTCCCACCTCCTTCCTCCCTGCGGCCACTGGACCCCTCCACCAGGCTGCAACATAATCTTGACAATCCCCAGTTTGACCATGTCCCTCTCCTGCTCAAGGACTCTCTGTGGCTCCCTGCTGCCCACAGGCAACATCCAGGCTCATCACCCAGCTCCCCAAGTCGGTCTCCGGCACAGCTCCACACCAGCCACATAGAACCACCACCCAAACACCCCACATTTTTCCCACCTCTGTGTCTTTGCTCCTTTGCTCTACCTGGTGAACTCTGGCTCCTACTTCAAGACCTGCTTCAGTGATCTCTTCTGGGAAGCCGTCCATGAGTCTTCCTCTCTGTCCCCACAGTGTTCCACAGAGCCTTCCATCTTAGTGTGGAATGGGGTTTCCAGGTCTTTCCCTGACATCCTAGTGCCACTGAGGGACCTGGAGTCCAACCCTGGCCCACATTTATTGAAGAATGGATGGGTGAATGAAGAAATGGATGGATGGGTGGATGGACAGATGAATGAGTGGATGGATGAGTGAATGGGTAGATGAATGGGTGAATGAATGCATGAGAAGCCAGAAGCTGCTGCTTTGCCCTGTCCACTGTAGGTGCAAGGTCTTCTTCACTGGCTGGGGACTGGAACAGAGGTTTCCAACCAAAGTCCCCAGCCCTGTGTCAAACCCACCCCCCTGCTCTCCTTTCAGATCCGCTGGCTTCCCCAGATGGGGGCTCCGGCCAGGACGCCGCCCTGAGAGCCAACCTGAAGATGAAGCGGGGTGGCTCCCCACCCAGTGGCACTCCTGCTGCCCTGCTCAGCCCTGACCCTGGGCCCATGAGTGCCGGCTGTGCCAGCAAGAAGAAGTAGGAGTCCTGCTTGCCAGGACAAGCCCCAGCCCCATCAAAGATCCAGGCCTGTGCCGCTGCTGGTTCCCAAAGACGCCCCAAGTGGGGCTGGGCTCTAGGCACAGACAGTAGTGAGGGCTGCTGGCTCCTGGGACCTGGGGGCCTTGGGACAGACGGTACCACCAGGGGCAGGGTCCCAGCAGAACCTTCTACCTGTCCCCTGCCCTTCCCCTCCCCCCACTCCCTGCCAAAGACGGGGTCTGGGTGGGCAGGGAGATAGATGTGAGAATAATCCTAATAGGTGTCATTTATCAAGCTGTGTCTCGGTCCCCGGACAAGGGGCTTCCGTGACTGTCGCATTTAACCCTTAGGAGGTAGGCTTACTATCCCCACTGTACAAGAGGGTTGGAGGGGGTGAGGCTCAGAGAGTATAACATGCCCATGGCCTGGGTAAGGATTCGAACCCAGGCCTCTTGACTCCAGAGCCCGTGCTCTCCTTACCCTGTCAGCTTCCCCTTTTCATGAGGAAGCCCGGTTATGAGGACCAGAGAAGCCAGCCCAGCTCAGCCAGTCTTGGGATCCACGGCCTGCACTCCTCAAGCCCCTCCCCAGGGCTTGGGGCCTGCTCAGCGAGCTGGGGCAGCCTGGCCTGCAGCTGCCCTCCAAGGCCAGGGAGACCTCGAACAAGCCTGCACTGTCCCCTGGGGTTGGGGGCCAGGACAGAAGAGTGCCATGGGTGGGAGTGCCCCAGATCCAGGTTGGCATCACCCGCCATCGCCTCCAATCTCTCGGAAGCCACCTACCTGCCCAAGGACCCAGCCAGGCCCTGTCCCCCTCTCTGAATCCAGAGGGAGGATTTCCTGGGAATGTGCACACTGAAGGGGGCCGCCAGGGGTGGGACTTGCAGCCCACCCCAGACTCTCTGTAGGCTTCGCCCTTCGTGCATTACTCGGCAAGTCCAACGTCCCCTCTCAAGCAGGAGCAAGGAAAGCTGCTAGAACCCGGGTCCCTGTCCTGACCCAGCGTGTGGGCTCAGGTGGGCCCCTCAAGCAGGCTTCTGGGCCGCCAGGTCCTTGAGCAGCCAAGACCAACCACCCCCAGCCCCTCCAGACCTCCCAGGCCCACCCCTGCGCTCCTTTCTGGGCCAGGATGGGGCCTCTGCAATGGCAGCAAACACTTGATTCAAAGGTGCTGTGCCCTGGGCACTTTCCCCCAATTTCTCCGTTTCTGGTGATTTTGGTGCTTGTGGGGGCTGTGGGCTGGTCCCGCTGGGCCCTGGTGACCTCCCAACAGCCTCGAGGCCCTGACTGCCCCCACCTGAGGCCTTGGGCCCCCCACCCTCTGTCTTCATGGAGGGCCCGGCCAGGTGTAACATTCTGACAATAAAGGTGCTCTCCCATGTGGACTCAGGTGTCATGTGCTGGTGGCTGTGGGACTCCTGGCCTGCTGGCCCCTGGAATGGTGCCCCAGTGCCCGAGAGCCCGGCCCAGCCCCAGGGGAGGGTGGGAGAGTGAGCGAGGCCTGGGCAGTGCCCTCTGAGGCTGTCCCCCACCGCTGCCCACCAGGGCCACATCAGGGCTGGGCCTGGCCCAGCTCTGCGAATCAGGGCTGCAGAAGGAGAGGGGAGTCGGGGAGGCCTCGGGGCTCTGGGTAGAGGGGCCCTTTAACCCTAACATCCTGCCCAGGCCTGGGAACATTTTCTCCACCCTGGCACTCCAGAAAGCCTGAGGAACAATTCTGAGGCCCAGATGGCTGCCGAGTCACCCTGTGACTACCATTTGTGTGTTTTAAGTGCCTACTGTGTGCCCAGGGCCCAGCAACAAACCAGAGCCACGCCCCTGCCAGGTGCTCCCGATCTGAGGAGATGGACACTAAGGGGACCAGGCAGCACATCCGTGTGGGGAGGGCCGTCAAGGCTGCTCTGGGAGAGCCTGGGCACGAGGGAGGGCGGCCCAGGAGGGGGCATTGAACCAGAGGATAAGGAATTCGCCACTAGAAGGAAAGGGACAGCGTCAGAGAGAGAGCACGAGAGCCTGCCTGAGCTGCTCTCTGCCTTTATTTGCTGTTGGATCCGTGACACGCTTCCCTAGCTGGAGCCAGGCTTCCAGGCCCTGTCGGAAGTGGGACTCCTGGCCCAGCCCACAGGCCCAGCCCTGGTTGGCGCAGCTCAGGAGTGTTGCCTAAAGCCTCTGCAGGGACAGCTGGGCCACTGTCCCATGCATGTGCATGTATATGCGTGTGCATGTTGATGGGGGGGTCCTCAGTCTTTTTATTACTTTCCCAGGGAAGGAGTTATGAAACCACGTGTCATTCATTCATTCAAAAAATCACTGAGCTCCTTTGCTGAGCCAGGCTGTGTTCCTTGAGGGGACACTCAAGGAACAAAAAGGACAACAGTCCCTGCTGCTAGGGAGTCGGCAATTCCAGTGGGAGACGTGAAACCAGTCATGTCTGTAGATTTAACCTGATTCCTAGGGAATGCTAGAAGAGAGTAAAAGTCACGGAAAGCTAAGCAGCTGGGGGCTGGCAAGTCCTGAAGAGCGAGGCCCAGGAAGCTGCGCTGGGAAGGCGCCACCTGAGCTACTGCAGCTGGTGAGGAGCCAGCCCAGCACCTCTCTGCGGGGAGAATGTTCTAGGCAGAGGGCCCAGCGTGTGGCACCCACCTTAGCTGGAGTCACCCCTGGGGGGCTCGAGGGACAGCGTGGAGGCCAAGGTGGCTGGAGCCGGGTGAGGGAGGGGAGAGCTGCAGGAACCAGGTCCTGAGGCAGCAGCAGGGGAGGCGGCAGGGGAGGTGGCAGGGGGGTGGCGCTGTTGTAGGGGCTATGGGTCTTGGCCCGCCTGGTTTGAGCCTGGGGTGGCTGCTCCCACTTCCGTTTCAAACCCAACTTTCCTTTGCCTTATTCGAGAGGCAAAAGGCCGAGCTCACCTTGCTCTTTACAGAATCACAGCAATCTACTTGGCTACCGAGAGGCACGAGTACCTCTCCCCTGGGTGGACCCCCAGCGGGTCCTCAGAAGGGTGCCAGGGGCTGCACCCCAGGTTCCGAGTACCAGCATGGTGCCCTTGTCTGTCTCCTGGGTTTCAGGGTGCCTCAGGCCCCCCGAGGCGATGGCCCCAAGGGTCTTCCAACCTGGGGGCTGGGGGCTGGGCCCTTTCCCACCAAACCCTCAGCTGCAGTGAGGAGCTGGGCTGGTGCCAGCCTTAGCTTGCCACCCGGGCCTTTAGTACCCCGTCCCCAGATGGGGCTGAGTCCAGGACTCAGAGCCTTGCTGGGCTCCCCCCACCCCGCATGCGAGGGCACCTGGGGGGATCTGCCCTGGATGGCAGCCCCAGGCTGGGGTCAGGCCTGTGCCTCCAAGGCCCAGGGTGCAGGCTGCCCCTGCCTGTTGCAGGACCCCCGTGTTCTAGAACTTTGGGCTGGGCTCTGTCCTCGGTGGCTCCTTGCTGTCTCCCCAGAATATCCTTATCCTACAGTGACCCTCCCTGAGCTCCTTGAGGAGTCCCATATTCCTGGCCCCCAGCCCAGCGCCCAGCCCAGAGGAGGGTCGGTTTGTCTGATAAAGGGTTGCCACCCTCCGTGTAGGTTTGCTGACCACTTGAGGGCAGGTCGCCAGGACCCAAAGGGGCTGAGGGCATCCCTCGAAGGTCCAACCTAGTGACAAATGTGGCAGATGCAAGGATGAATAGCTCCAGGCTGCTGCTACAAGAATGGGGGGAAGGCTTGTGGCCACGCCCACCCAGGGGAGGGGGCGTCTGCTCTGCTCGGGACTGGGGAGGGCCGGGGGAGCTGGCGAAGGAGGGAAGGGCGTTCCAGCACCTGTGAAGACTCGGAGGGATGAAGGAGGGCAGCTCACTGGTTATCCCCGGGCAAGAGTGGACAATGGAACGTGCAGGGGTGCCAGGATGAGAGGGGCAGCTTCCCCTAGAGGGCTGGGGAGCCATGCAGGCCCCTTTTTCCTTTCTCTGGACCACACCCTGCACTCACTCCAGCCCCTACACCCTGCCCTGAGCCCCTCCTTTGTTGGTCACAGTCATTATCTGGGGAGGTGCACCCCCCGGGGCTTCCAAGGGACCAAATCCCACCTGGCAAGCTAACCCTCCACCCCGTAGTTAAGCAACCAGTAGGTATTTAAACTGCCCCCACCCAGACCTGTTGGCAGAGATGGGAGCCTAAGAGAGGGTCCCTGCCTGAACCAGGACACCAGACTCTCCTGCCTCAACGGCCCAGCCCATCCCCCTCTGCATGGGCCCCAGTCTCTGTCCATCTTAGGGGCAGCCTTAGCCCAAAGGGCTGCTGTTGTGGAAGGCGGGGCTGAGCCAGGAGTGCAGGCGAGTGGCCACACGTGTGCTCACAAAGCACCTTGGGGTACAGGGGGAAGGGTGGGAAGAGGGGTCCAGGGGCCTGGGCAGAGGACCAGCTGTCCTTGGGCCGTCGTGTCCCAGCACAGAGCTCTGGGGGCCAGCCTGGGTAGGGGCTGGCCAAGGCCAGAGTGGGCTTCCCAGGGTGGGAGTGGGGAGGGGACTCCGGTGCCTCCAGACTCCTCTCAGGGCTGCCGGGGGTAGAGGGGGTATAGGAGGGAACCGACTTCTGCCAGCGGGGCCAGCAGGGGGCAGGCCCAGCCCCCAGGGTGCTGGACAGGCCTGGGCCAGCAGTTGCTGTGGACCCCAGAGGGGGTACCGGTCCCTTAGGGCCAGGTTTGTGGCAGAGGGTCTCCCTGGGGAAGTGGGCTGTGACCTGGCCGTTAGTGAGGCCCTGAGCTAAACACCTCCAGCCACCACCTCCCTTCACCTTCCCAGCAGCACACCAGGCTGTTGATACTGTCTCCAGTTTGCAGTGAGGAACAGAGCCCAGAGAGGCTGAGTGGCTCACCCCAGGTCACACAGCAGTAGGTGGCAAAGCTGGGTTTCAAACTCAGGTCTGTGGGATGCAGGAAAGCAGTACTCTCAGCTGCTGCTCTGTACTGCCTCAGCAAGTGGTTCTGGAAGGAAGAGTGGAGCTTAGAGAAACCAAGAGACTGAGGGAGGGCCTCCAAGGAGGGGTCAAAGGCCTGGAGATGGGATGCCAAGCAGAGGGGATTTGGTGGGGAGCAGAAGAAATTATCACGGGAGAAGAGGCTGGGGCAGTTGCCAGGTGCCAGCTCATGGAGGACCCCAAATGCTGGAGGGGGAAAAACTTACTATCAACAGGTAGGCAGGCAGGCAGGCGGGTTCTCACAGGTCAGCCTGGTTTCTCCCCACCATCTGGCTGGCCGATAAACTTTCTGGAGTGTAAGCCTGGCTGTGGCCCTCCCTAGCTCATGAACCTGCAGTGGCTCCCCTGTTCCTCGGCCTGTCATCTGGGCCCCGTCCCCCTGCTGCCTGCTGCATAGCAGCTCCAGCTCCAGGAGTGGGCCAGGGGGTTTCTCTCGTTGCAGGGCCCGGTCTCTATCCAGCTGGTAGATGCCTTCTCCCTGTCCCCAGGGCAGTGCCTGGTGCCTGCAAGAAACATGCCAGAGCAAGTCGGGATAGGGTCTGGGGTGTTCCAGCACAGAGACTCAGAAGGCAAGGCAGGGGGCCCCGAGCCCTAGTGAGGAGGTCGTGGAGATAGGGTCAGCCACACTCGTCTGCCTGAAACAGCCCCTTCTACACAACCCCTGGGCAAGGGATTCAGAGGGTCAGCTCAGTCCAGAGCGTGCTCCCAGGCCCCATCCTGGCTCAGTGGCTGAGCTCTTGGGCCGGAGCTGGGGCGGGTTGGTGAGATCTCCCTGAGATCCCACTCCAGGTGCCTGCACGAGCCACCTGGGGTGGGGGGCAGTTGGCAGGTAATGAGCGGGAATTAGCACAGGCCCACCCCCTGACCTCACCTAGCCTCACCCCACCTCTGCCGAGCCCAGGCACCATGTGGACTCATCCTGGGGTCTCCTCTACCCACCTTTCTCCACCCTCAGGCCACATCCCAGGCTCTGCAGGCCCTGCTTTCCCCCCAGACTTGGTCTCCTCTGCCCTAGTGTCCTGCTCAAACCCCACACTTATGCAACCCCAGCTGGCTCCAGCCCCTGCTGTACATATATGCATGTGTGTGCAAGTGTGAATGTGTGCATGTGGCTGTGTGCATGTGTGTGCATGTGTGTGGGTGTGTGCATGTGGGGTGTGTGCAAGTGTGGATGTGTGCGTGTGTGTGCATACCTGTGTGTGCCTTGTGAGCATATATGTGTGTATGCATGTGCAAATGTGTGTGCACATGTGTGCGTGTGTGGGGGTGTGTGCATTGTGTGTATGATGTCACTGCAGGAAAACCTTCTTTTCTAAGGCCCCTCCTGCAGGGTCCCTGTTGGCCCCAAAGCCCTGGCTGTGGCTGAGCTCTCTGTCAACCCTTCCTCCTCACCCCCTCTGCCCAGCTGAACCCTGGGGTGGTGCCAGGCCCTGAAGGACGGCAGGACTCAGGCCAGGTCCCGATTGGGGGTTCCCCTTCCCATCCACATAGTGGGAAGGGCCCCAAGGGTCTCCCTGACCACGGAGTCGGTAGGCAGGGCTGGCGCCTGCCTCAGCCCATCTGAAATTCAGGTCCCCTTGGCCAGATAGTGACCGCTGGCACCTGCCCCAATGTGGCAGCCGCAGTGTGGAGGGCACACGGGCTGGGCTGACCTTCAGCAGCTCCCAGGGGTGCAGCTGCTCCTGCACTGCCTGGCCCTAGCCTCCCACGTGCCCCGCATCCCAGCCCCTCCCCGTAAACCCTCCATATTACCCGGTTCCAGCTCCACAGCCGGCCTCTGTTCTGATTTGTGGGTGCCAACCGACAGACCATTGGTGTCCAGGGGTCATAAATACTTGAATCTCGCCCCAGACACAAGGCAATGAGAAGCTGGTGGGGGCGAGGGTGTGCTCTGTCTCTCCTGGGGACCCTGCTCCCCCCGCCTCACGTGCTCAGGGCTGTGAGGGAACTTGAATCTGCGGGTGAGGATGGGGGGGGTCCAGGAGAGGGGAGGAGGCCCCAAGAAGCTCCAACCCCAGGCAGAAATCCGCACAGGAACATGCTGTTGGGAAGGGGGAGCCTCCAGTGTGGGCTGGGGCGCCTTGGTCAGTCCAGGCCCCCACCCTCAAGCTGGGCTTCCTACTGGGAATTCCAGTAGTCTCCTGCTCCACCCTTGGGATGAAGACTCAAGAGCACACGGTGGCCTGCTCCCCGGGTCTGGGGTGGGACGGAATCAGGGTGTGGCTGGGAGTTAATCAGATGCTCCCCTGACACCTAGGGGCTCTGGGGCCCCCTCCAAGAACCAAGCCTCCCCCCTCCCAGAACGTGCTGGGAACAGTTCTTATCCTGAGCGAGGCTGGCTATGGGTGGCGCTCTCTGGGCTGAGTGTCAAGGTCATATGGAGGGCAGACGCCTGCCCTTGGCAGGCCTCGAAGACCCCCAAGGGGCAATTCTCCAGATTGGCTGGAAACCTTGGCTCCAGCTCTGCCTCCCCTGGAGGTGGTAGAGGTCCCGTTGGGGTCCCGCAGGCCCAGCCCTCACCTCCAGGGATCCAAAGGGCATCCTTGCAGCTCCCAGTGGGCCGGGTTCCATCAGCGTCCCCCGCCCCAGCTCTGGGCTTGAAACAGAGCAGAGAACTGTGCAATGTGCATGAGAGCGAATGGCAGGAAAGCCCCAATAGGACAGTGACTCCTTCCCAGATCCCAAGGCAGTGGGCAGGGGGGTAGGAGGACATCCAAGCCCCCTCCCCCACCCCCACTCTACCACACCTGCAGTTCCAACCATCCCAGACCTTTCTGGAACACCTCTCTTCCAGACCTGTTTAATGGATTATAAAAAAAGAGAATTTCATGAGATTTTCAATTAATTGAATTCCAGAGAGATTTATTTCCAATGTTATTAATAAATTCTAATGCCACCTGTAACTTTCAATTGCCAGTTAATTAACTTGCAATCGGTGCATTGTAAAAGGCAAATTAAATGCTTTTTCAGGCTGGGGCTGGTAAATCTAATGAGCTGGTGTGTCTCAAAGGAGACAGCCTCACGCTTTCCTGATCATGAGCTCCATGGTCTGGGCTACTGACCACGGCCCTGGGCTCCATGTCCTCGTCTGAACAAGGGACCACAGGACCTGCCTCCAGAGCCTTCTCGGTATATGAAGCTGGTGCTGCTTTTTGCTCAGAGATAAACAAAACAAACCTCCTGAGTGAGAACGGAATCTCACTCATAAAACATCCTAAGGAGATGGGCAGGATTAAAGCTAAATATTTGAATACAATAATATTCATTGTAAGTCTTTACTAGATGTGGCAGTTTGGCATTGTTTATGAATTCCAAAAATAGATATTGGATTATGTTTGTAAACTGGTTCATATACCTGGGCATCATTAAATTATGATTAGGGCTTTGATTGGGCCACGTCAGTAGAGCATTGAGTAGGGCAGGGACTCACAGAGAAAAGACATGGCAAAGGCCAGAGTTGGGAGTTTTGAGCTAGAGCCCAGGAAGTGAACACAGAGGAGAAGAACACAGAGGAATAGAGACAGCTCCTTAGACATGGCAGAAGCCCTGGGGAGAGAGACAGAGCCGTTAGCCTGATAGTCTACAGCTGGCCTTGTGGAGCGAGCACAGCAGCTGAGCCTGGAGAGAAATGAGGCTCAGGAAGAGAGGACCCCAAGAAGCCTGAACTCTCAGCGGACATCGGCAGCCATCTTGCTCCAACACGTGGCAACAGACTTTGGTGAGGGAAGTAACTTATGCTTTATGGCCTGGTAACTGTGGACTTGTACCCCAAATAAATACCCTTTATAAAAGCCAACCGATTTCTGGTATTTTGCATCAGCACCCCTTTGGCTGACTAATATGCTAGATATTTGTAATCCACTCAAACACTAAGACTTCGTAAAATAAATAACGTACACAAATATGATGAAATATTATGCAACCATTAAAAATATTTTGAATAATATTTAATGGCACGGAAACAAGTTAAGTGGAAAAAGAGTATACGAATTGAAGTTCTGAGCTGATTGCAACCCAAACCCTCTCTGGCTGGGTGAAGTAGGAAAACAGCCCTGGTCCAAGTATCGTGTGTGGAGTATCGTGGTTGCTGTAACAAACTTTGCCAACATGGGGCCTTGAAACCACAGAAGCGTATCTGGAGGCTGGACATCTGAACCCCACGTGTCAGCAGGGCCGTGCTCCCCCCTCCTGGCCTCTTCCAGCTTCTAGGGGCTGCCTGCCGACATTCCTTGGCTGGTGGTTGCACCCCTCCAGGTCCTGCCTGTCTCACCTGGCCTTCCTCTCTATCTTCTCCTCTATGTGTCTCTTTTAAGAACACTTGTCATTGGATCTGGGGCCCACCCAAGTGATCTGGGTTGAGCTCAAGATGAACTCCTCCTCTAAGACGCTTAACTGAATTACATCTGCACATCAAGTCTCACTCACAGGCTCCAGGGACTAGGGCGTTGCTTGCCCTTTATGGCAGTGAAGCCAGGCAGGTCCTGAACCTGCCTGGGCTTCAGTCTCCCACTGAGGGGAGCAAAGGGCCTGGGGCCCTGACCTTGTAACAGCAGCCCCCATTTCTTGAGAACTTCACTGTATGTCGGGCGCCGTTCTGGGGCCCTTACCTGTGTCCCAGGGAGTCCTGTGAAGCAGGTGCTATTATCATCTTCATTGTGCAGGTGAGGAAACTGAGGCACAGCTAATAAGCAGTAGAGCCAGGGCCTTCTGACCCTGGAGCCCACCCTTTTATTTTATTTTTTTTGCTAACAGCTTTATTGAGATATAATCCACAAACCATGTAATTCACCCACTTGAAATGTGCAATTCATGGTTTTTAGTGTAACCACAGAGTCGTGCAGCCAAGGCATCAGGCAATTCTGGAACATTTTCAGCGCCCCCCCCAAAGAAGCACTGTACCCTTTAGCTATCACCTTTCCACCCCCCACATCCTCCCCTGGCCCAGGCCTCCACTAAGCTACATTCTGTCTCTATAGATTTGCCTGCTCTGGTCGTTTCATGGAAATGAATCATGCTGTCTGTGTTCTCTGGGAATGGCTTCTTTTATTTAGCATCATGTTTTCAAGTTTGCCCGTGTTGGAGCATGGATGGGTGCTCCCTTCTTCTCTGTGGCAGATAGGAGCCACCGCTCTTACATGACCACGGTGGGCTTCCATCTGGGGAGCGCCCCCCAACCAAAGGGCAGGAGGCCCAGTGGAGAGAGGATAGCTGCAGGGTGCTTGGGAAAGGATAGCCAGCACCCGGCTGGAGGGAGCAGGGTTGACCTCACCTTTCGCCCCCCAGGGGAGGAGTCGAGGCCGAGTGAATAGGCCAGGAAAGGAAAGGCACCTGGACCAGGGCTCCAGCAGGCCTGGGCACCTGGATCCTCAGGGAGAAGGGAGGCGGGGGTTGGGGGTAGAGACCTAGGGCTGATCATGCAGCCTACAGCTGTGCCAAGTCAAAGGCCAAGGGCGCAATGCCCCAGGCCCCTGCACACTGACTGTTTGGTTGTGAGCCACAGAAACCCATCACAGCGCTTCAAGTCTGCAGGCTTATTTCAAGGCTAATGGGATCTCGAGGGACCGCCGGACAGAGGCCGGCAAGGGGCAGGGTCAAGGGGAGCCATGCCAGATCTGGGTCAGCTCTGGGACCTCGGCGGCAGGAGGAGGCTGCTGATTCCTACGTGCTCTGCCCAGCATCCGCCCCCCCCCCCTCGCAGCAAGCTGTCGTTTGTCCCTGGCCCATAGCCGCTGCCTGACCACGACTTCTGCTCCCTCCTGCCCACAGCTCGCTGGGACCCTGCACTTGCTCAGCCCACAGCAGCAAGCGGCTTTGCAGCCGCCCACTGTTCTGCTGTCAAAGTAGTTGTCAAGCATCTTGATCTTGTCTCCACCCGCGCTCCCCCCCACCCCCAGCATATAGGCTCAATGGGACCTCCCCAAAGGAGCCCTCCTTTTCTGCCTCTTCGTCCTCCCAGGCTCGGACACGGGTACCTGGTAAGGTAGGAGGACTCTGTGGGCCTAAAGCCTAGATCCCCAGGGAGCAGGAAGTATGGGCTCTGCTGCCTGTTGATGGCCGAGGCTGCCACCCCAGGCAGGTCAAGGATGTCTAGGGTGCCAGGCCTGGCTCTGCTTTGCTGCATGCTGGAGCTGCAATTTTACATTTCTCAAGCATAACCATCCCATCCCCAGTCCCCAGCTATTCAAGGACTGGCAATGCCCCTCCACGTTCCCAGGATATAACAGGAGCAAATCCCTGTCCCCTTTCTTATTCACTGCCCCACCCCCTACCCCCCATGCTCCAACTAGCCTGGCTGGCCCAGCCCGTGTCAGATTGAGCTTGGAAGGGCCTTGGCCTCAGTTTTTTTTCCTGCATTGTGGATCTAAAGGGAGAATTTTTTTAAAAAAAGACAAAACCAAAAGGTGCATCTTAATTAGCGAAGACATGCAGTGAGACCAGACTGAGCTCTGCCGGGCATCAACACTCCACTCTGTGAGAACAAATGCTTTGAACGCAGCTCTGTTGCCATGGCGATCGCCGGGTCTCAGCTTACCAAGGTGGCATTGCAAATCTGTGGGGAAAGAACAGATTATTCAATAAATGATGCCGGGACATTTGGTTAGCTATTTGGAAATAAATAAAATTAGATCTTCCCTTCACATCACATACCAATATAAATTCCAAAGGACTTAAAGCCTTAAAGTAAAAAGGGAAATAATTACAAACTAGAAGAAATTATAGATGAATATTTGACCTTAGGGTGAGTAAAGACTTTTAAACATAAAAGCAGTAAGAAAAATAACAAAGAATAAGATAGACTTGAATACAGAAAACTTTATATCTCTATGTTTTAAAAACTTTATTAATTATCTAAATTTATTGGGAAACTACAAACAAGGATAAAATAGTTGCAACAAAACATGTCAAAGGGCTTTCTCTAATATACAAATAGCAATTACAATTCAATCAACATGAACATCCCAAAAGAAAAATGATCAACAAGAAATGTACAAAAGAAGAAACAAAAATATGTAATATATTTAAAAATATTCAGCTTCACTGGAAATCAAGGAAGTACCCATTACAATATTAATGAGGTTTTACCTATAGGATTATCAAAGATTATTTAAAATCATATCACCCAATCTTGCCGAGGGGAGTGGAATTAAGCATCGTCACCTGTCTCACACATGAGGGTTCAGACTAGTATAAAATATCTGGGAAATAATTGGCTTTATGCCACAAGAGCTTTTAAAATGTTCACATTAACACAGTAATCTCACTTCTAAAACATCCTAAGGAGATGGCCAGGATTGAAGTTAAATATCTGAATACAATAATATTCATTGTAAGTCTTTGATACTTGTAATCCACTCAAACACTAAGGCTTGGTTAAATATGATGAAATATTATGCAACCATTAAAACAATCTTTTGAATAATATTTAATGGCATGGAAATATGGTAAGTGGGAAAAATAGTATATGAATTGAGATTCTGAGCTGCTTGCAACCCAAACCCACTCTGGCTGGGTAAAGAAGAGAAAGGATTCACTGGAGAACATTGGAGGGCTCAAATCAGGAGAACACAGGAGAGCCGGACTGGGCAAACAGCCACAAACACCGGTCAGGAAGCTTCTGGAGAGGAAAGCCTCAGGGTACTAACCTGCGCAGACAACAGCCTCCTGCAGTGTTGGCACAGCTGCCCCCCAGCCCTGGACGCAGGAGGCGCCTGCCGCTGGGGCGGCTCACCCACAGCCAGAGAGGACCGCTGCACCCGCCTGCTCTGTGTCTCCTGCTCCAGTGGGGCTGTCTGGTTGGCTGAGCCTAGACATGTGCCCACATATGCCCACGCAGGTGCGCGGTAGAGGGGATGGGGCCTGGCCTTGGGGAAAACAAGTGCCTGGTCATTTCCTCTTTTCTCATGGAAGGTGGACACTGCTTTCCCAGCATCATAGAGCATGGGATTTCACACTGCAAGAAGGGGGTTCAGTGGTTCAAGTGTTGAGGGAAGGAAGGAGGGAGGGAGGAAGAAAAAAGGGCCAGCATCCATCACAAGCAGGACGTAAAAGTAAATATGCTGTCTAAGCCTAAATCAAGAAAGAATAGGCTATGCAGAAATAATACATGCACCCTGAGGTCTCCATGGTCTAGCCCATTCAACACGCACTTCTAGCTCACACAAAGTAGGGAAGTGCTCCATCTTTCTGCCATGGGGAACGTGTGGCCTCTGCCATGGAAGAGAGGGCTGGAGGGGGCGCTGGCTCTCAGCTGCTCATAGCCCCTTGGTCAGAACTAGTCACATGGCCCCAAGTTAACCGCAAAGGAGGCTGGGAAGTGGGGAAATATGTCAGTTTTGGGGGTCCAACAGGAAACAGAAGGCACATTCAAATTGGGAAAATGTACGAAAGATTTCATTTCAAGGAGACTCTTTTTAAAGGGGCAAGTAGGGTGTAGAACCAGAAGGGAGGGGTGTCATGAGCTAGAGATAGTAAGAGCCCAAGGGAAGGGGCAGAAGCGGTTGCTGGACCCCTGAGAGGTTGGGTGCATTGGAGAAAGCCCTGGAAAGAAGCCAGGGTCTTCGGTTGAGGAGCACAGCCACGTGGGGGTGACCCGCAGGGAAGGACCAAGGGGCATAAGTGCCCACCCTCGCTCTGCATGCCCCCTCCAGTCTCCGACCAACTGGAGGCCAGAGGACAAGGTCATCCACACAGACCACCCTCTCGGACACAGAGCAGGGGGTAGGAGGCTGGGGGAGCAAACAGGGCATCTGGCTCAGGCCATCCCACTAGCCAATCAACGTCTACTTTTATTCCTTATCTGGGTGAAAAGTTTATGTCCCCAGTATAAAGCGTGAACGAGAACCGCATTAGTTATTCACCTAAAGCATTAGCCACCGCTGGTGCTGGGAACACACAGCTATGGTAACCACTGAAAGAATTTTACAGCGAATGGAAACGGAAAGTGGAATACCAAAAAACACTAGATCAATCCAAACGAAGGCAAAAAAAGGAGCTATAATGGAAAAAATAACAGATGGAATAAATAAGCAAATAGCCTGATGGTAGACTAAACTGATTACACAAAATGTAAATAAAACACAAACAATCCAATTAAAAGATATTGTCAGACTGGATTTTAACAAACACCAACTATATGCTATTTATAAGAGGTACACTTTGAATAAAAGGACACAGAAAAGTCAAAAATAGAATAATAGAAATGATATACCATGCAAACACTAACCACAGCTAAATATGAGACAAAAGAGGCTTGAAGGTAAGAAGTTGTATAAGAAGAGAGATTGCAAAATGATGGAAAGGAAAGCAATCGGCCAGATCCCTCATGAACATAGATGCAAAAATCCTAAACAAATTGCCCACAAATTGAATTCAGTGATATATAAAAAGGATAATATATCGTATTCCAGGGCTGCAAGGTTAGTTTAACATTTGAAAATCAGTTGATATAATTCACCACATTAACAGAATAAAGGAGAAATAAAAGATAAAAAGAGTTGTCATTCAACTTAAAAAAAAAAAACAAAAAAAAAAAAACACATACCACAGGATCATCCTCATAGGTGTAGATAAAGCATTCAATGAAATCCAACATTTATTTATGGTGTTAAATTAGGAATAGAAGGAAATGTCCTTATCTCAGGATGAGTACGTATTAAAAACTGCAGCTGACATAAAACCCCGTAGATGATATATGGAATGCCTTTCCCTGGAGGCTGGGAAAAGGACAAGCATATCAGCAACTTCTATTGACTTCTAGACAATACAAAAAAACCAGATCAGCAAACTACTGCCTGTGGGCCAAAGTTGGCCCTGCCTATCTTTTTGTTTTTTGTTTTTGTTTTGAATTTTTAATAACAGCTCTTTCTTTCCTGATTTGTAATTTGAGTCTTCTCTCTTTTTTTCTTGGTCAGCCTAGCAAAATGTTGTCAATTTTGTTGATCTTTTCAAAGGACCAACCTTGGGGTATATATTTTTTTGTTGTTGTTGTTTTAAATTTTTATTTATTTAATTTACCAGGAGGTCAAGGGGATCGAACCCAGTTCCCTCCATATGGGAGACGGACGCCCAACCGGTTGAGCCACATCCGCCCCCCGGGGTATATTTTTTTTTGTAAGGAGGTCCTGGGGATTGAACCCAGGTCCTGGTACGTGGGAAGCAGGCACTTAACCACTTGAGCTACATCCACTCCCCTTGGGGTATTTTTCCTTTCTACATTTTCTCAGTTGTTTTTCTATTCTCTATTTCATTTCCACTCTCATCTTTTTATTTCCTTCCTTTGGCTTGCTTTGGATTTTCAAGTTCCTTAAAGTGGAAGTTTACTTTTTTTATTAGAGGGATCTTTATGCTTTTTAAAATACAGGCAATTATAGCTGTAACTTTCTCTCTAAGCACTGCTTTAGCTGCATCCCATAATTTTGGGTATGTTGGGTTTTCAATTTTATTCATCTCGAAGTATTTTCTAATTTCCCTTATGCTTTCTTCTTTGACTCGTTAGTTATGTAGGAGTGTGTTGTTTGATTTCCACATATTTGTGAATTTCCCAAGTTTCCTTCTATTACTGATTTCTGATTTTATTCTGTTGAGGCCAAAGAACATACTTTGTATGATTTCAATTCTTTAAGTTTATGGAATCTTGTTTATGGCCTAACAGCGGGTTTTCCTGGAGAATGTTCCATGTGAACTTGAGAAGAACATGTATTCTTATGTTAGGCAGAGTGTTCTATAGATGTCTGTTAGATTCAGTTGGTGTACAGTATTTTTTACTTTAACTCTTTAGACATGGTTTCCTTTAGTTCTTTGAACATATTTATAACAGTGGATTTAAAGTCTTTGTCTAATAAGTCCAAAATCTGGGTTTCCTCAGGGATGGTTTCCTATTTCTTTATGTGTCTCATAACTTTCTGTTGAACACTGGACATTTGAAATCATATAGGGGGAAGCGGATGTGGCTCAATTGATTGGGCTCCCATCTACCATATGGGAAGCCCCAGGTTTGATTCCCAGGGCCTCCTGGTGAAGGCAAGCTGGTCTGCTGGTCTGATTGCCCACACCTGTGGAGAGCTGGTGCAGCAAGATGATGCAACAGAGGGAGACAAGCAGACACAGAAGAATGCACAGCAAATGGACACAGAGAGCAGACAGTGAGCACAAGCAGCAAGGTGGGGGTGATAAATAAATAAAAATAAATCTTTAAAATAAAATAAAATAAAGTCATATAGAAAGTGGATGTGGCTCAAGCGTTGGGTGCCCACCTCCCACATGGGAGGTCACAGGTTCAGTTCCTGGTCCCTCCTAAAGAAGATGAGCAGATACAACAAGCTGACACAATGAGCTGACACAACGAGCAGGGAGTAGATGTGGCTCAAGCGGTTGGGCACCTGCCTCCAACATGGGAAATCCTGGGTTCAGTTCTTGGTGCCTCCTAAAGAAGATGCGTGGATACAACGGGCAGACACAGTGAGCAGACACAGAGAGCAGACAATAAGCAGACATAGTGAGCAGACAGACAAGGGAGCCATCTTAGGAAGGTATAAAATAAAATAAAATCATATAATGCGGCAACTCTGGAAATCAGATTCTATCCCCTTCCCAGGGCTTGTGGTTGTTGTTTGCTTGCTAGTTTAGTGACTTTTTAGAACTAAGTTTTGTAAAGTCTGAATGCTTTGTCAGCTCTGTTCAGTTAGTTTAGTGGTCAAGTAATGACTGGACAGAGATTTCCTCAACCAATAAGTCTACCAGCCTTTGCTACCAGCAAGCAGTTTGCAGCTCTGCCTTAGCCTTCATGTCCTGTTTGGGTATAGCCTCAAGCTCAGGCAGAGGTGAGAAATTAGCATCTCCTCAGGCCTTTTCTGGGTATGCACAGAGCTTTTCAAAGCTTCCTATGGAATCTCATTCCCCAGTTTTTCCTTTAAGCTTTTTGTTCAGCCTCTTGTTAGCTCTAACTGTATCACCACTCCAGCACCTAGGATACTAAACAATTGCAGCTGATTATTTTTGGCAAATGTCTTGAAGCTCGGACTGTTCATGGGGCATGCTCTGAGTCACATCAAATAAAGACAATCCCTGAGAACAGAGCTTTCAGAGAACTGTCAAATAGGCCAGATAATGACAATTCTCTGGGCATGGGGCTTTCAGGGGCACTCCAAATCCATTCTGCCTCCCCCAGTGGCTACTGGCCTGCTGGTTTTAACAGCTACCACATTTGTGAGGCTGCTGGTTTTCAAGCCTAGGGAGAGCTGGGGAAAGGGGGCAGGAACAGGGCAAGTTAAAACTTCACAAAGCTCATTGTTCTTACCATGATTCAGCTGTGTGTTTTTTTGTTTTTGTTTTTTTTAAATAAACACTCCTCAGATTGTTGCAGGCCTTTTATTGATTTTCAGAGTTCTGGAAAAGTAGATTTTGACAATTTTTGTCAGCATTTTCATGGCTTTTATAGTGGAGCAGATTTTCAAAAGTCTTTACTCTGTCTTTCCAGAAGGACATCCTTCCACCTGTTTTTATATATAAAGTTTTATTGGAACACAACCATGCCCTCTCATTTACATATTGTGTATATATCTGCTTTCACACCAGAAACCACATGGTCTGCAAAGCCATAAAGATAAATTATCTGGCTTTTGCAAAAAGTTTGTGAACACCTGCAATAAGGCAAGAAAATGGTATAAAGATTAGAAAAGGGGGTCGGATGTGGCTCAACTGGTTGGGCGTCCGTCTCCCATATGGAGGGACCCGGGTTCGATCCCCGGGACCTCCCGGTAAAAAAAAAAAAAAAAAAAAAAAAAAGATTAGAAAGGAAGAAGTAAATTTTGATTATTCACAGATTAAATTATTTTGAATTAGGAAATTTTTTCAACTCTCTGAGCAAGTTGTTAGTATTAATAAGTATGTGTAGCATTGTCATGGAATACATAAATATACACAAGTGAATTGTAGGACCTCTGAATTCAGCCAAGCTCATGCAAGCACATTCCACCTTAGCTCTCCCATTGAGTACAATTAAAAATCTTGAACAGAATATATAAAGCCAATATCTAAGGACTCTGATAAGGAAATCACAGAAGGTAGATTGGAGAGGGAAACCAAAACTCAAAGAATGACTGAGAGAGCTGTGGGTTCCTTGGTGTATTTTTTTCTCCATATCACCCAGGGTAGACCCTAAGGCAGCCCAAGTCTTGGAAGTGTGAGGTGGGTGCGGAGAGAATAAACTCCAAAGAAAACCCTGTTGTTCTGGCCGGAGGGCTAGGAAGGGGGTCTCTTGTGGGACAGAGAGTGTCCCACACGACACTCTTTCACTTTTCACTCTCCTAATGGTCGCCCTGAAGCAAGCCCTCCTCACAAAGCTGCCCTCCTCACAAAGCTGCCCTCCTGGGCAGGCATCAGCACAGAAGCAGCAGCATTCCCACAGACATGGACAACCCTGAGAGAAAAATTTCCTCTCTGATCAAAGAAACTGGGAAAGGGGATCCTGTGGTTTGCAGAGGGTGGGGGAAATCCCTGTTTTTTCTCTTTTTTCTCTTGCCACCTCACTCTGAGGTGGGCCCAGCTGTGGGGAGCACACGATAGCACAGGGAAACTAAAATCCCGACTTTCTAGCCAGAACACCAGAAAAAAAAAGGGACTCTGAGGGCCAGAGAGTGTGGGGGAAATCACAGAGAGGAGGGAACTGGGAAAAAAGGATTCTTTATACCTGTGAAAGGATTCCCCGGGCTCAGCCCTGAGCTGTGCAAGGAACTGACTTGAAACAACATAGCAAAGTCTTTGAGAACTGAGTCAGCAAACTTTTTCTGTAAAGGGCCAGAGAGTAAATATTTCAGGCTTTCTGGGAACACACAGTTTCTGTCACATATTTTTTTTCTTACAACCCTTTACAAATGTAAAAACCAGTCTTTGCTGACAGGCTATACAAAAATAGGCCACAGGCTGGATTTGGCCTGTGGGTCATAGTTTTGTGAAATGCTTAGTTTGCCTCTCCTGAGCTGGCAGCACATGGGGTGGACCAGACGAGCAGTGCAAAGCCTTTGAGAACTTAACTTACATTGGAATCACAGCCCAAAGAAGGATTAAGATTTGAGGTCTAAAAGCAGCCACATTGATGTCATTCTTTAAAAAAAAACAAAAACAACCAACACTTATCAGAGGATTTTAGTAGGACCAAGGCTCTCATAATACACAAAACCCCAGGATACAATCCCAACTTACAAAGAGCCAGGAAAATTTCAGTGACTCTCTAGGGAAAGATAATCAACAAACATTAACCATGAGATGAGTCAGATGTTGGAATCACTAGATAAAGATTCAAAGCAGCTATTCTAACCATGCTTCATGAAGTAAGAGTGAACACTCTTGAAATGAATAGAAAGACAGAAGTTTTCTACAAAGAAACAGAAGCTATTAAAAAAAATCAAATAGACATTTTAAAACTGAAAAATACTATAACCGATAAAAATTTACTGGAGGGACAAAATAACATAAAGGTGATGAGAAGTACTGATACATGCAACAACACAAATGAATCTCAAGGGCATTATGCCAAGTAAAAGAAGCAATACTCAAAATGTCACATGCTCTCTGATTCCATGTATATGACATTATGGGAAAGGCATAACTATTGGGAAGGAGAGCAGATCAGTGGCTCCTAGGGATGAAGGGTGGAGGGAGAATTGACTATAAATGCATCACAAGGGAATTTTTGAGATTTAGTTGCTCACATGATGTTCTTTTACCCCTAAATACCTTACTGGGCATTTCCTAGCAACAAAGACATTGACTTATATAACCACTGTACAATTGTCAAATCAGGAAGCTAACACTGATACAATACTACCTCATCTGCAGACTTTATTCAGATTGACCAGTTGGCCCAATGATGTCCTTTACAGCAATTTTTTTCTGTCCAGATTCAATCTAGGATTCACATACTGGGTTTAGTTTTCATGTTTCTTTTGTCACTTTGATTTGGAATAATTCCTTAGTCTTTCTTTGTCTTTCATGAAATTGACATTATTAAAGAGAATGGACCATTTAATTTCAGGACTTTCAGATTTGTGTGATGGTTCCTCATTATTAGTTTCAGGGAATGCCCTTTTTGCAGGAATACCACAGAAACAACCTTGTGTCCTTCTCTGGACATCCTGTCAGAAGCCACTTTGTGTCTATTTGTCTCATTGCTGGTGATGTTAGCTTCCTTATAATATGGGATTTGTGCTTCCTTGATCGCTAAAAAGGTTCAACAGTTGCCCCACATATTTGTTTCCTGATTGATGTTCATGTATAATTTCAAGAGAAAAAGGGCAGAATTTCAAAACTGCATTACAATTTCAACAATATAAAATATGCCCATGAAGAGAGACTAAAAGGAATGCAGAAAAATGAAACGAATGGTGGCGCCCCGTGAGAGGATTATAGTGCCCCCCAACACTTTTTTCTTTAATATCACTTTCACATTGTCTTCATGACAAATAAAGACAGCAATAAAAAGATCCCCAGCCCTTGAGTGAAGGACGTGCTTTATACATGAGGTGACAGCCGCATTCCTCTCCTTACAGATTCTTCACATGCTGTGCTTTTTACCACCTCTCCACTTATCCCTGCAGAAATCTCACCTGCAAAGCCTTCTCCACCCACTCACATCTCCCTGCCTGTTCTTTAAGATTTCTGTCCCTTGTGCAACCTCCCTGAAAGAATGAGCTCTCCTTGTCCTCCTTTCTGTGTCCTGGTCCAGCCCTTCCTCTTCTCAGCCCCAGCATCATGCCTAGTGGCGGACAATGAGCCTTAGAGAGTCTTCACTTTACCAAGGGGTTTGCCCCAAAGGTTCTTTAAATAGTTGCCTCCTTGGCATGGGTAAAACAGGAGTTAGTCCATCTAAAGCTCCCTACAAGTCATATTCTAGGGGGCCGCCACTTCCAGGTCTCCACGAAGTCCTGTCAGTTAGCTTCTGAAATGTCTTTCCAACTTGTCCCTTCCTCTCCATCCCACGACCGCCGCAATGGAGGCCTCCTCATCTCCTGTCTGGGTTCCAGCAATAGCATCCTAAAATTGGTCCCAACTCTCCAACCTCACCCTCCAGGCCATCTACCCATTCACATACTGTTCCTCAACTGAGCTCCATCACACAGATCTGATTGGCCAGTCACTTCCTGTCAAGCCCCCTTTGACTCCCTGAGGCAGGCAAGGCCACTCCTGACCTCTTCCCAGCCTCTGTTCCCATTCTGCTCCAACTCCACTGCCCTCTCCTCCCCATCCCCCTACCCCCCACCAACACATTTTCTTCCAGGGTTTCCTGCCTCAGAGAACAGGTATATCTCCCACCCAGGTGCGTGGCCAAAAACAGAGGTGCTGTTCTTGACAATGAGTATCAATTTTACACCCCCTCTCTTTTTTTCTCTCCTACAAGATGCTCATACCTGACTTTCATATTTATTTTTTTAATTAGCAAAATCGTGGTTTTCCAGAACAATCATGCATAGAAAAACAGAATTCCCTAATACCTTCCTATCATTAACATCTTGTGTTGGTATGGTAGATTAGTAACAATTGGTGAAAACACATTTTTATAATTGTACTATCAACTACAGCCTATGGTTTTACTTAGGGTTCCTTTATATTTTAATCAAAGGAAATTTCCATAGTTTGAGAACCCAGTGCAAAAAAGGCTTATAATGAAAAAAATGGTCTCCTGGCCCTGGCCCCAGCCCACTAAGTGCCCTAGTACTTACTTCCAATCTTCCTAAATAATGCGCACATGTTTTTTCTCTTGGTTCTTCAGTTTTGAAAATTATCTATTGATTTTCTATTATGGCAAATGAGGGTTTTAGCTCATTTTCTTGCCCCTTCTCTTCTTTCTAGTGTCCCAATATAGTTAGATCACAACTTTTAAAAACTGTATAGTCAATGATTTTGTTATTGATGATATAAAAATGGTTTATTGATGAGCCAAGTAGGATACTATGATTCTATTTTATTTTTGTGTATAAACTTTTTGTTTTTCATAGAGATAATGGCAGCCTCCTTTTTCTGCTTGCTTAGTGTTTCTTGAGTTTCTGATCCTTCCGACCCTCTTCTCTAACATTGCTAACCCACTCTCAATCTATCATCCCACTCGGCTCAAACTTTCAGTCCATCCATGACCCTTTTTCATGGAATCAGCTCTCCTCAGTCCAGTATCTTCCAACCTGTTAAGGATCCAATCATGTCCCCCATAAAGACATGGTCAAGTCTTAATTTGTGTTCCTGTAGGTGTGAACCCATTTACTTATAGGACTTTTAATGATATTATTTGAAGTGTGAAGCCATTTGTGAATAGCCTTTTCAAAGTGCCTATCTATATAAGGTCAAATTGAATCAGAATAGGCCTTAATCTATGACTGGTGTCCATATAAGCAAAGGAAATTCAGACACAATCAGTAGAAACCAGGCATAGAAGCCGGAGAGAGAGATTGCCATGTGACAGAGGATTGCCATCACCAGAATGCTAATGCCCTGATGTTGGACTTCCAGCCTCCAAAGCTGTGAGACAATCAATTCCTGTTGTTTAAGTGAACCCACTGTGAAGTATTTGTCTTAGCAGCCCCTGGCAAACTAAGACACAACCTGGAGAGGCTGCTCTCTAGATGCTGCTGTTGTCATCCTGAAATTCCCTTCATTTCCCTCCTATCCTGGATCCGGTGCTTCCCATTTCTCCCTCCTGTTTGTTTTATTTCCCCTCTCTTTGTGAATATTGTCTCCTAAAATACCCTAAGAAAAAGAGCATAGGAGGTAAATATTTATGATTTTGCAAGTCTGAAAATGTTTTTATTCTATCCCCACATTTTATTGATAGTGTAGTTATAGGAGCCTTGATTGCTCAGAATTTTGCAGGCCTCGCTCCACTGTCACTCACGAATCCAGCATTGCTCTCAAGAATCTGACATCATTCCACTTGCCAGTCCTTTGTATATGATTTTTTAAATTTTTCCCCAAAAGTTTCTGGGATCTTCTCTCTATCCCTGATATCCTGAAATTATATATTGATGTGGATTTTTTAAATTCATTGAATTGTGTGCTTGATGAACTCTTTCAGTCTGGAAATTCATTCCTTCAGCAGTGGGGAACTATCTTGAATTCTTTCTTTCCTATTTCCTTTCCTCCATTTCCTCTTTCTCTTCCTGGAACTCATAGTAGATGAATGTTGGCCTCCTAGGATGACCTTCTAATGTTCTTATCTCTTCTCTCCTAATACCCAGTCACTCTCTTTCATTTTTATTTTTAGCAAGCCATTCATCCTACCACTGCTGGGACTGTCCTTTGCACCTGCCATTTCCTCTTCATGGACTACCCTTCCTGCCCCTCCTTGCCTACTTGGTTCTTACCACTCAATCTTCAGATCTTATCTCAAGCATCTCTCCTTTAGGAAGGCTTTTGCCATCTTGTATTACTAGCCAAATCCTCCTATTACATGCACCATGTCTTTTTCATCAGTAGCACCAATAAGAGTTGTCACTTTGCACTTGTCCACGTGATTATTTGGTTGCCGTCAGTCTCCTGTTCAGACCATAATTTCCATGACATAAGGATGGACCCATGTTTGGTTTTTGCTCACCATTGTGTTCCCAGAATCTAACATGGTGTCTTGCACACAGAGGGGCTCAGAAACTGTTTCCTGAATAAATGTTGGATGTCTTTACACCTTTGCACATGCTGTCCCCTGGCCTGGAATGTTCCATCTCCTGTCATCAAACCTCTGCATCCTACAAGAACCAGCTCAAGCGTCGCCTCCTTCAAGAAGCCTCTTCTAAAGTCCCCAGGCAGAGTCATTTCATCTGCAGCACAGTGTCCATGTGGTGCACTTGAAGAGGGACTTGAAATGATTAAACGGCATAACCTTGAGCTACTGCAGCCTGAATCATATTGCATAGATTGAGAAAATATTGGGGTTTCCATATTTTTATGCAATGAGGAAACCTATTTCCAGCATGAAGTCAACATGGAAAATACTCCTTTCAGCCAAAAACCCAGAGCTCAGAACATTCCTCCCATTAGAGCCCACCAGATGGAGCCCTTCGAGGAACACAGGGTCAGAAACCAAGGGTCTGGATTAGCGGGAGGGGATGGAAGCTCAACATGGGCCCAGCGACATGGATGTCCTCACAGAACCTGACTGAGCTACTGCTGCTGAGTCTGCCTGCCTGTCAGCTGCTGAGCTGGGCCCTGGAGTAGCCCAGCCAGGCACGGTGGAAAGTCATTGACATAGGATTCCTTCCATCATGTTCTTATAAATACCACCTGCTCCAGGGATGGGTTTGCCTTCCCTCCCAGCATGCCTCTGCCAGTACCACACGTAAACTGACAAAGTGACTGATTTCCCAACCTGGGACCCATTTTACAGCAAAGGACAGACAATGGATGCACAGTGATGGGATCCACTGGTCCAACGATCACCTCTCTGGGAGGAGCCAGCCTGGTTGAACATCGGAGTGGCTTATTAAAGGCTCTGGTGAGGAAACGTCCTGTGAGATCAGGCTGCCATCCATATGCATTGGGCCAACAGTTGACCTGCTATGCCCCAGAAGCTAGAATTCAAAGACTTACAACCAAGGATCAGACCCTCTCAAATCACTCCCAGTGACCCATTTGTGGTATTTGTGCTGTACCAGAGGGCCCTATTCCCAGGGAATTACTTCCACTAGAAAATCTGGCAAAGGTTCCACTGAACTTGGATCTATAAATGTTGTCTGGCCACCTTGAGTTTCTCATGCCAATGGAATAGAGGGCAAGGGAAGGTGTTACCACACGGAGGGTGCAATTATCTTCAATTTTCTTGAGGAGCCCTGGTTGCTGCTACACAGTGGGGTTGGAGAGGGGTGTGCCTGGAACTCAGGGTTTCTCTGGGGCATCTCTTGGCACGTCCATACTTGGTGATAATGGTGAGCAGGTGGCAATCGTGGCCTGAGAACAGCAGGGCAACCGAGGGCTCAGATCCCTCAGGGATGAGGGCCTGGGCCACCCCAGCAGCAACTTAGATGAGCCAAAGTGCTGGCCAAGGGTGAAGAAACTCTTGAATGGGTGCTGCAGTAGGGAGAGGATGAGTATTGGTTATGGACTTGGATCCAGCTGCGGCTGCAGAGAATGTTCATGCCAACACACCTCGGTATTCCGTCTTAGAGATTATGGGTGGCCACCACCTGACGACTCAGTGCCACGTGCACTTGGGGTGGGGCACAGATGGGTCTGAGTGGTGCAAAGGGTGGCCTGTGGCAGATCCTTTTTGATGCCCCACGTCACATCCCCTCCGCTTCCCTCTGCTTTCAGCAGCAGCTGTGGTGGACAGTTACATGTGATCTCAGGCACACTGGAGGGGTCCCACGTCAAGCACGTGGCATGTGTCTTTCCATGCTCTGGCTCAGGGCCCTCTCCAACAGCAAGGGCCTGCTCATCCAGGAGTAAGTGCCACCCAGAATTGTGGGGGAGTCCAGCCCTTCCAAAGGGAAACCCTTAAAATGGGGCCCCGGAGCTGGTGGACAAACATCCCAGCTTCCTTCCTCCGAAGGACAATTCTGGGAGGTCAGTTCAGAGGTCCCTTCAGAAATCAAGCCTCTGTGACTCAGAGCTGCGACCACGAAAACACATCTTGACGTGGGCGTTTCCTCCTTCCCTGAAACACTCTCCCTGCTTCCTTCTGCCTGTTTTCTGAGATTCCTCCCCAATAACCCCTCCAACTCCCAAAGTCTTAGCTTAGGCTCTGACCTGGGAACAATCCAAATGAAGACACCCCTTAATCAGGGGTCCTGGTGGAGGGGCTAGGAAGGCCAAGGTGGCAGGGAGATCTTTAAGCATTTAAGGTGGCAGCTCTTTAGCCACACAAACGGAAGAGACGGTGGTGCTGGTGTGTTTTGCTTCGAGGTCTCCGTAAGGCCTCCACTGCTCTGAGATCTGAGCAGGTTAAGTCATTCCCAGCCAGTTCATTCACACACTCCTAAAGTTCCCAGCTCAAAGTCCCCTGAAGGTGGTTACCTGACCGGCTGGGGGCATCTCCCCTCCCATACCCAGAGTGTAAGGAGAAGGGAAGTGAACGGGTCTTCAGCCAGAAATTTGTCTTGCTTTGTTTTGTGGTCAGGTTGTACCAAACATTACACAGGATGCTGCAAGTGACAGTGATGATTCTAACTGAAAGGTACCACTTAGGGCCACTTACGGAATGCCAGGCACTCTGCTAAGCACTCAGCATGCGGGATCTTGCGCATGCCCTATAATTACCTCTCTGAGGTAGGTATCATCCTCACTTCTGTTGTCATAGATACTCCCATATTCTGGATGAGGCAACTGAGGCTCAGAGAGGTTAAGTAGCTTGCCCAGGGTCACTCAGCAGTGAAGTGACAGAGCTAATATTCTCCCACTCCTTCGGGGCTGCCTCCATAGTGCTTCTGTGGGCTCCAGCACCCAACTCAGCGCCTGGCATCTCTGCTCCCTGGTGCCAATGCAGGGCCTGGCTTGGAGCATCTGTTGGCCAGTGTCCGCTCCTCGAACCCATGCACACGTAAATGGAACCAGCTCTGGTGTCCCTGGGAGACCAGGAAAGGCCTTGAACTCCAGTCTGGATCAGCCCTTCCCAATGTAGATTAATTGCTGTTGATGTTCTTTGGACATAATTTTCAGTGAGGCAGGATCATTTGGAGTGCCATAAATACTCATTCAGATGCGTGTGATGGATAATAAACCTCAGCTTCAACGAGTCACTTGAGCCCCCATAAATCTTGGCTGCATTTTCTACCCTGATGCCTGTAAATCAGGCCCCATCTCTGCCTTCTTCTCGGCTCCTCCCGGCGGCCGCTACCTGCCATCCATTATGCCGCAGGTGGAGGTCTGGGAGCCAGCCCCCCACCTTGCCCTCATGCCCCAGGCACCATCCATCACAGGGCAGACCCCACATCCTGCTGCTGCCCTGGGGGGCTCAGACTTCCACCCAGTTTTAGGGTTCCCTTGTGATTTTCTGAACAGCACACCCCCCCCCATCGTGTTTTACTTGAGCCTGATTGGGTTTTAACAACCCAATGCTCCTTGCCCTCTTCTCTGTACCCCTGGAGCTATTATGAACGAGCCAGCCTTGACGAGGAGCAGAGAGAACTTTGTGGGGCTTGGGCTGAAATGGCTCTGTAGCTAAGGGAGTCAGCCAGGTCCCTTCTCTGGCCTCAGGGCACTCAGCTGTAGGATGGAGGTGATTATACCCATTTCCCAGATTGTATCACTCAAGCTAATAATGCCACATTGAAGGAAGTCCCAAACCTCATTGGCTTAACCCACTCTAAAGGTTTAAATTTTGCTCTTACAAAGCCTGATACAAGTCAGGAGGCCGTCCCCCACCTTAGAGCCTTAGTCTCTAGAACATGCATCCTTCTAAGATTGCTGCAGAAGGAGGGATGGCCAGGGCACCCTGGCTATAGCTTCCGCCCAGCAACAGCACAGGTTGCTTCTGCTTGCACCCTATTGGCCAGAACTGGTCACATGGCCCCAGGGTAATGGCAAAGGATTCTGGGAAATAGAGAAGCACATGGCTGATTGAGGAACATTTGCATTCCTGCCAGACTGGTTATGCGTATTTAATTAAGTGAAATTCACAAGAAAGGGCAATGACTCCAAATCAGGATTGACCTGATAGAGGATTTTTATGTCCAGTCCACTTCCAAAATGACCTTATGGTGGTCTCTGACTTGTGGACAGAAGATTTCCATCCATGCTAGACTTGGTGCCTGGTCAGGGTGCAGGCTTGGAGGTCAGCAGACGTGGGTTCAAGTCCCAGATCCGCCCATGATGCTGTCTGCACCCCCAGGTGCGTCATGGGTTCTTCTGAGCCTTCTCAGTTTTCTTCTCTGTAAAATGGGTACACATGAAGTCCCTGAGAGAATGCCATGATGTTCCTAAAGGGCCCAGAGCCAGATTCCGTGTAGGAGCTCAGGACGTGGGGTTCACCCGAGCCCACTCCATTTTTCACGACACAATGCCAGCTCCTTTTGGCCAAGCTCTCTCCTCTCTCATCACCCTGGCACCACCCCTCTCCTGGGCTGGCAGCCAACAGAGCCCAGGGCCCTTGCTAGCCGCTGGCTCTCCCATTGCCCGGGAGAATGGCCCGGCCCACTGCTGGCCCCACCTGCAGGAAGCCCTTTGTGATTTCCTCTGGGGACAATGGGAAAGGGGGGCAGGGGCTGCTGGCAGTCCTGTGTGCCCTCTGGAGAAGGAGGCGGCAATCTGGCACAGTAAGGTCTCCCCTGTCTCTGGGGCACCCCCGCCCACTGAGCAGCCTCCCCCAGCTGGGCCGTGTGGCTCCACCAGAACTCCTCATGCACGGTCTGCCTCCCTTCAAGGCCAGCAGCAGGTCACGGGGTGGCAGGGAGGCAGTTGGTCCTGGTGTGGCAGAGATGGAGCCCTCTGCCATGGGGGCGGGAGGTTGGAGACCCACAGAGCAGCCTCTCCCAGGGCTGGAGACAGCTGGGGCTGGAAAGAACCAGGCTAAACCGTGGGAGTTGATGCACCGAGTTCTAGTCCTTGCTCTGCGAATTTTGCATGCAACCTTAAACCACTCTGGGCCTCCACTTGCTCATCTGGAAAAGGGGGTCATGTTCACCCCAGTGACCTTAGAGGGCAAGCTGCAGAGCACTTGGTAAGGGGCTCAGCATGGGGGTGGGGGTGGGGATGGGGCTGGGGGAGCCCAGGGGACCATCTGCTGGGGTCTGAAATCCTGCCTTTGACCAGCTCTGGGCAGCAGCTCCAGCTGCTCCAGAATCCAGGCAGGGCTCAGAAGTCAGCATGGACCAGGGGTAGTGCCTTCCATACTTCTTCCTCCTGGGAAATTTCCTTATCCCGGGTGGAACTCTTTTTCCGTCTCCCATCCTCCAAAGTACCCCATAAAATACCAAAAATAAACAAGGGGCATGGCTTTCATTTGAGGAGGATTTGTCTTTCCCCTTTTATTGCTTCTTACCACGACATACAAGCCTTTCATCTTTGCACACCCAGGACAGTGACCCTGGGAGCCAGGCCAAAGGCAGTGTATCCAAACCTCCTTGGCCAAATGAGGACTCATCTCTTTGAAGGAGGGGGCGAGCACAAGGGGCTTCCTGGGGGAGGCAGCAAACACTGAACAGACAACGAGAACTTGGGCTTTGAGGGATGAGTAGAAGTTCGTCAGGTGGAAAGTGAGGGGAGGGCACGCCCAGCGGAGGGAACAGCATAAAGAGATGTAGGCTGGAAGGCCCTGGTGTGTTCAGGGAGCAACTGGAAGTTCAGCGAGGCTGGATGTTAGGGTGCTGGAGGAGGAGGGAGGGCCGGGTGGTGGGAGGCTTGACTGCCAGGCTAGGCTTCCTCCTCAGGGCAGTTGGGTGCCAGGAAGGGAGCTTAGCAAAGTGGGGGTGAGCTGGAGGTGGGGACACCCCAGAATACCAGCTCACCAGGGCCAGCTCTAGTGGCAGCACCCCATCTTGCTGTGCCAGTGGGAGTTTGGGGGTGGCAGGGTGGCTCTTTCTCTTCCCAGACTCGGTTTCCTCTTTGAGGCAAAGGCAGTCTCAAAAGAATCGGAAAGGAGCCTCCACATCAAATGACGCTTTTTTAAGAAAGTCAACATTTCCATGATTTTTGTAGAAATTAATTAGGAACACATGCGTTCTATCTTTCATAAGTTGCATGGGATCAAAAGGGAAGGAAAAACCTCTCGGGGTAGAAGATGATGTGAGTTCCACCAGCGGCCGGGAGCCCTGCGTGCTGGGCCTTCCTCCTGTCCAGTGGCCCTGGGCACAGACCTGAGGTGCTTTTGGGGTGGGGGAAGCACCAGTCCCTGCCAGGGGAGAAGGCTGGCGGTGGGACCAGCAGGCAGAGGCCCAGGGACCCCCAAGGAAGGTCAGGACAAGAAGCATTTAGAGATGAGACTAAAGGGGCAAGCTGGGGTCACATCAGAACTGCTGTGGATGAGTGGCTAAAGAACCTGAACCTTCTCCGCAGCTACTTCACTCCCACAGTCCAAGGCCCTGGACTTGTAGTCTGAATCTTTCCTCCAGCCTTGCTCTTTCAGTGCAGCCTCGGGCTCACCCTGTTCCTCTGTGGCCTCAATGCCCTCATCTATAAAATGGGCATAATAAGGAGGCCTCCTTCCCCCAGGGCGGCCATGAGGACCCGGGAGGCCCTGTGGATTCCCCTGGCCTCCCTTGCTGGCCTCACCTGTGTCTGTCTGCCGTGGGGGTGGCCATCAGGGGTGGGGAAGGGAGGAAATGCTGTCCCTCCAGCCTCAGCCTAACTGACGTCCTGCGTGTCCCAAAGGCCCAGTGGTTCCCCTCCTCTGTCCTACCCAGAGCAGAGCGTGGGCCAGGAGCTGGGCCTCGTCTCCGTCCTCCCCCCACCCGGCCCGAGGTCCCCATCCTCCCGTGTCGGCCCCCCCACCCCAACCACCGCGCAGGGAGGTGAGCACAGCACCCTGCCTGCAGCTGGCCCTCCCCCGCAGCGGGCGCCGCTCCAGCGCTGCCAGGCGGGCGGGCCGAGCGTGCCCGCCAGGGGCTGAGCTAATCCGGCTAGACCGGCTGCCACCTTGGCACGCCCTGAGGCGCCTGGGGCCGCGGGGATCTTCAAAGAGAAAAGTAACGTCTCTTCCCAGCAATTAGAGGAAATTATTTAGATAGAAATCTTGTTTTATATCTCCTCATCCTTGTTTTCCAATCCCCAGCCTTTGATTTCTTTCTTCTTCGGGGATTCTCAGAGAGACGCACTGAAAGCCCTGGCAGCGCACCCGAGCCCTAATTAGCCCCGTGGCACACCTGGCGCTGCGGCCTGGCCTGTGGAGCCATCTTTTGAGGAGCTGTGCCTTTTAAGCCCTGCCCCGAGGTCTCCCAGGGCGGTGGGGGGCCCCAGGGGGCAGTCACGGGTGGGCCTTCTGCTCTGCTCTGCTCTCCCCTGCTCTGGCTGGCACGGGGCCAGGGGCCTGGCAGAGGCCGTAGAGTCGGGGGGTGGCGTGGTGTGGAGGGCCGTCCTGGGCTGGGAGGGTGCTGAGGTCTTGATGAGAGCCAGCACCCTTCCCTCTCAGTAGACCCGCTGACTCCCCTAGCCCTCCCACCGCAGCCCCGGGCTCCTGCACAGCCTGTAATGGACGACCTTCTCCTCTTTAGCTGAGCTCCTGGGAGAGCTCTCCAGGAGCTCAGGGGAAGGCAGGCACCTTGTGGCATTATTTAGGGTCTTAACCCCACCTTGGACCTTGACATATTCCTTCTAAGCATAAACTTCCATCAGCCCCCAAATCCTCACTTAATCACCCCATCTTATCATATTGTCTTAGTTGCTGTACAATGCCTTGACATCACTCCATTAAAGATAAATGAAGCGACCAGCCAACCCCACTGAGTCATGGAGTGGGAGGGTGGGGTTGAAACCTCCCCCAGGAGTGGGCTGAAGTCCATTCATGCCAGCTCCAAAAGCAAAATGCTAATTTTTCAGGAACATTGCAAGCCAGTTAACATTAAGTTGATATCTTGAAATCACCCATGGTCAGAGTATTGATACCATAGAAGCTGGCAAACACTATAACTTGTGGGTCCCTTACCCCAGAGAGCCAATTTTTAAACATTTGCTAGCACACAACTGAATCTGCCACTCATCCTCCCTCTCCCCTTGGTCTTCTGGCAGTCAAGGGGGAGGGTCCTGGGTCTGCCTAACCCCAAAGACCCCAATCCTCCCAAAAGACAGACAGTGGTCCTTGGGGGACGTTCCCAATGCCAGCCCCTTCTTTGTGCACACCCCTGAATACAGCTCTCTCCTGGAGCTGTAGTAGCTCAGGGATGCATCCATGGACTCATGCATTCAACATTACTGTCAGGCATGGGCTGGGGGCAGGGCACATAGAGATGGGACAGAGAAACTGTCCTCTACCAGCTCAAGGGGAAGGCACACTCTGTACTGCATGCATTACATACATTACCTCATTAATCTTCACGACACCTGGGCCCATTTTACAGATGAGAAAACCACGAAGCCCAGAAAGCCAAGTGCATAGTCCCTGTCTGTCCAAGTCCAAAGACAAGTCTTAAAATCCCAGAATGGTGGCGCTCGTGATGTTTTTCTCTTTGACCTTCACCACACTCTGAGAGGAAGCCATTATTTTCCTTATTTGCCTACAAGGGAACTGAAGCTCATAAAAATTAACCTGCTATCAAAATAAAAAAAGAAAAACAAAATAGAAAAATAAAAAAACCCGACCTGCCCAACTTGGCAGTTTGAATGGAAATGCAGAACCCTCACCTCTAAATCCCAGGAGTGGTGCAAAGTGAGCCCGTCCAGGGGTGAGACTTGAGTTGAGAGGCCTGAGTTCTTGTCTCAGAACCACTCATTATGCTGAGGGTGACCTTGGATAAGTCACTCCTCATCATGTAAGCCATTCTCCTCCCCAGCCCCAGTCTCCCTCTGAGCCCCAGATCCTGGTACTCCCTGCCACTTGGGCTTCACCATTGAGGTGATACTTTCAGTTGGCCCCTTGCAGGTGCTCGTTCTGTTGGCTGTTAACTGGCTGAGAACATGTGCTACTCGTGCATGTAGCCCAGCCCCTAAATACCCAAGAGTCTAGCGAACGCTGGAGATCCACATCAGTTCACCCATCGGGGTTGACACAGGTGGGCAGGATGGCGGATTAAAGATGGCCACAAATTATTGGTCTCTCCCATCAGGAGATCTATTTCCCCTGCCCTTGAGTCTAGGCTGGCTGTTTTGCCTAACCAATAGAACGCAATGGAAGTGGTGCTGTGCTAGCGCCAGGCCTACTCTTTAAGAAGACTGCTAGCTTCTGCTTCCTCTCTCTCGGAACACTTGCTCTTGGGACCCTTTGTCTTAGAACCCAGACTTCATGTTAAAAGAAAACCCAAACCAAGTGGAGAGGCTGAGGTCCCAGCCATGGTCCCATCCAACATCCAACACCCACTGCCAGCCAAGTGATGGAGCCATCTTGGAGGCCTGCAGCCCAACCCAGAGGAAGCAGAAGAACCTCCCAACTGAGCACAGTCACTGCTCAGAATCACGAGATTTATTGGTTATTGCTTTAAGCCACTGTGTTGAGGCCCTTTGTAATACAGCAATAGAAAACCAAAACATATGGTAGGATCACTTATGAGATTTACATGCATGCTTAAAAATTTATTGACTAACTTAAAAAAAAAAAGATTAGCCTTTTTACACTGTAAAATGGGAGTCAGAAAACTATAGCTCGCAAGCCAAACCCAGCCTGCCACCTGTTCTTGTACAGAATGCAAAGTAAGGACGGTTTTTACATTTCTAAATGGTTGGAAAAAAATCAAAGGAAGAATATTATATTGTGGCACATGAAAATTAGATGAAATTCAAATTTCATCTCCACAAATAAAGTTTAATTGGAACAGAGTCGTGCTTATTCATTTATGGCTCGTCCAAGGCTCCTTTCACACTTTTCTTACTGTGACAGAGACCTAACGGCCCACAGAGCCAAAATTATTTATTATTTGGCCCTTTGCAGAAAAAGCTTGCTAACCCCTGCTGTAAAACATTTAATTTTGAATTTAAAACACTGCACAAAAGGCTTTGTGTGTGTTTCTGAGCATTTCTTTACTTAGTCTGCTAAGTGAATCAGAGCACTGTGAACTCCTTTTGCTTATTTATCCTTTTAATTAAAGATTTTAGTGTTTTAAGAAATGTACAAATGGCTGGACAATGTGCAAAATTTTTAACAAATTGTAGGAGGAATGCTAAGGAGAGATCAAATGCAACTCTCAGAGGATGGGGAGGGACAGAAGACGTTGAGGAAAGAGAGCAGGCATCAGAAAGGGGGTCCACCCAGACAGGGACACGTAGGTACCCTGCAGCCTGCCTCCTCCTCTTCTTCCCAACCTTCTGCCCTGGCCGGCGCTCCAGGACTCCCACATCTCCTTGGGCCTACGCCAGCCGTCCCCATGGCCAACCGTGCCTGTCCCCTCCTGACCCCTTCCTGCCTCATTATCCAAAGGCCCTTGAGTGGGACCAGCCCCCCAGTCCTCCACAGACACCCCCACGCCTCCCCTCCCTTTCCTACCTCCCTTTTTCCGCCTGAAATTCAGCCCTCCTGGGTGAAGCTGCCCCATGTGCTCTCACGGCTAGGAGCCCCCCTACCCTGTCACACTGTGAGGCCCTTTACTTGTCCCCCTGCTCTGTGGGCTGGCTGCCCCTCGAAGGCAGTCGCCGGGCTCGTGCAGCCCTGGGCCCCCCCGGGGAGGCATCGGACCCCATCGGCTGCATGGAGGAAACCCCGCAGCCCTTTCAGAAACGCAAGGATGCTGAGGGGCCACAGTGTGGACCCTGTGATGTGGCGCCCCTCCCCCATCCCAGCAGCTGGGAACAGGCTGAAGTGAAATCCGTGCCAAGCGGTGGGCACGTTCGGAGCCGACCCCGAGCTGCCTCCACCTCCCCTGCCTCTGCCCAAAGAGCCGCCTCCCACTCACAAGCGGTGCTGAAAGCCGGGCTCTGGGAGAACAAGAAGCCCATTCAGGGCGCAGGGCCGGGCGGCCCCGCTTTCCAGGTGCATGACCTCACCTCGTGGAAACCCGGCGGCCCTGCCAGAGGGCCTCGTAAAGCCTCTGATGACCCATGTGCAGGACACAAATCACAGGCCTCCCAGGGCCTGGCCGACACCCCGCTCCACGGTCAAGTGCTCGAGCCCAGAGAGGGGGCCAGGCGGGGGCACGAAGGGCAGGGCGTGACTGTGGGGCACAGAGCAGCGGGCAGGTGTCCACCCCAAAGAGCAAGCCCTGTCCTGATGGGCGCCCAGACTCGTGCCAGCGTCCTGTGCACAGTGGGGGTGGCATGGGGTGATGGCAGCGGGCAGCCCCTTCCCAGGCCCGCTCCCAGGGACACGGTCACTCGTTTGTTCTGGTCAGTCTGCTATGGCAAAGCTGACTGGTGCGTCAGGCAGACCAGTGGCCCTGACACCTTGGGCCCACCTGGGGTTTGGAGCAAGAGGGGGTTTGCCAGGCCTGGGCTTTTTCCCCTGATGGCCGCCAACTCTCTTGTGGATGGAGCCTGCCAAAACTCCTTGGCCGGTGGCTCACTGGAGGCCCTGCTTTTCCACGAGCTCAAGGGCATGGCTGAGAGCCCAAACTGACCCAAAGGCAATGGAACTCAGATGGTCAAAGAAGCCAGGTGCTGCCCTCTGCCCTCTGGGCATGGCTTCTTGGCTCCACCCATTAAGAAGGTAACTGCACATCTGGCTTTTCCCAGAACACAAGGCAGGAATCCTGGACAGGCACCAACAGGCCTCTCGCTGTGCCCAGCTTTAGGCCCAGCAGTGGCCTCTGTGGACGGCAGCAGGGCCCTCCAGCCAACCCCGACAGTGCCCACGTGGGCGCCAAGCCCTGGAGGGTGGCTGCCCATGCCCTGGGTAAAACCTCTGAGCTCTGGCTGGAGGCCGCCAGGCCGCACACCTTCAACCTGATATCCTCTCTCAGCCTCTCCGACAACCGACCGCTGGCCAAGGCTACTCCCCACAGGTGGCCTACTACCTCTCAGCACCCCTCCTGCCCTAGCGAGCTGGCTCCTGGCTCCCTCCACTCCAGCAGCGAGGGCCTCCTCTGGGCCCCCAGGACTCTGCAGGGGTAGTGCCATGGTCTGCCTGGGGACGTGTCCCCTGCCCTCTGCACAAAAGCCACTCAAGAACAGTGGCTGTGAGCCCTCTCTGACTCCCAGTGCCTAGCCCAGGCCTGAAGAAGGCCCTACAGATGGTTTGCAAAGTGATGAATACATTCAGGAATTTCCTTGTCAGCGGGAAGGCAGGAGGGTCACTCTCTCGGGCTGGAAAGAAGGCTGGCTTTGAAGGCAGACAGCCCTGCGTGTCCTTGGCCCCCGGACAAGAGTCTTAGGTCCTCTGAGCCTCAGTTTCCTCATCTGCAGAATGGGGATATTTGCACCCCTTCCTCTAGGCCACAGCACAGAACAAACGGCAGCAGAGATTTCAGAAAGACAAACCACATGATGCTCCAGGCATGGGGCCCACACAAGATAAAGGTCAGCTCCTTCTCCACCTCCAAGTCTCTCCTGTCTCCACTCAAGGCCCACTTCTGCTCCATCCCCAGCTCACCTAAACTGCCCTTCCTCCCAGGCCTCCACGCTGTCCCCAGTGTCTGCCTCGCCTGGGATAGCCCCATTCCCAAGCTGCAGTCTGCTTGAGAGCAGCCCCAACTTAGGGCACTCTTGGGGGACCTACAGCCTCTGAGCCCCCAGGAAGCAGATCAGAGCCAGGAGCTACAGTCCCTACAGCCTGTGTCCACCACCGTGGGTTCTAGGATTCACTCCTGTGGGGGTAGTTTGGGCCAGCCAGTGCAGGGGCCCCTGGAGGTCCAAGAGGAGAGGAAGTCCTCTGAGCAGTTTGGGGAAGGAGAAAGTTACCAAGCAGGCTCATCCCGGCTGCTCCTTCCTCCATACAAGGTCTCCAGGGCTCGGCACACTCCCAGGACACAGAGCCAGGACAAATCTCTCTTCCTCCTGAATGTGTGGCTCCCCCTCCCTCTGTCGTCTTCCTGACAGAACCCCAAGGACACAGGGCCCACCCCTGGGGACACGAGGACCTCAGGGGCCAGTGCAAGGACACAGATACTTGCCATCACTGACACACACAAAAAAGCAAGTCTGTTTCCAGGTGCTCGGCATCCCTCTGTGCTTCATCTCTGCCCTCACGCCAATGCCAGAGGAAACTGGGGCAGCGCAAGGCTAGGTGGCTGGCCACGGTCCCACAGCCGGCAAGTAGCAGAGGCAGGACCTGAGCCCAGACAAACCACAAATCCTGAGCTTGAGTCACCGGAACATACCATCTTGAGCCAAGGGTTTCAGCTGAATTGCCAGATGTAATTCATACCTGCAACCCTGAAAGACAGGTTCATTAGCCGTGTTTACTCTTCAGAGGAGATACCAGCAAGGGCTGTGGAGCCAGACTGCCTGGGTTCAATTCCCAGCTTTGCTATGTATTAATGGCTGTGTGACTAGGGTCAGTATCTTACCCTCTCTGGGCCTCTGTTTCCCCTTCTGTAAAGTGGGGAGAGTAACAAGAGCTGTCTTGCCAGGTTGCCAAGAGGGTTAAATGTGTAGATGTGTAGAAAGCATTTAGCACAGTGCCAGCCATCTAAGTGTTTGCTGTTATTTTCAGGAAGCTGAAACTCAAAGAGGTTAAGGAGCTTGCCCTGTCATTCAGCCAGTAACTGAGACAGCCGGGACCCACATTCAGTCTTGTGGGCCCCAGAGTGTGCCCGTGGCCGCCCGTGAGTGATTGGGAGGTCTGGAGGGAGGTCTTGGGGAAGCAGGAGCCAGGCAAGGCTCTCTGGATGTCAGTAGATGGCGCTGTGGGGCCGCAAGGCCAACCTCGCTGTGAGTGCGCAAACCTGGTGCCCAGACTCCGGTCCCCCACCCAGTCCAGCCCTTGCACCAGGCGTTACCCAGAGAGTGGGGACCACTAGACCTGACTGTATCTCTGATGATGGATGTGAGGCCCAGAGTGGTTAAGCCACTAGCCTGAGGTCACACAGCCAAAATGGGCAGAGCTAGGCCCTCTCGCCCCCACCCCAGAAGCTCCCATTGAGATCCCCAGCCCCACCCCTATGCTACTGCCCCCCCCAAGAGGCCACAGTTACTCTCTGGAACTTGATGGGAACCAGGCGCACACCCCTCCCTTCTCCACCCCCCTGGCCCTACCCAGGGCTGGACATTCCACTGAAGCCGCCAGCTTTGAAGTCAGAGCTAAGCCCCAGATTAGGGTGGCTCCGGGCTGGCCTTTCCCTCCCAGCCCCGTCACCAGCCCACGCCTGGCAGCCCACTCCAGTCCAGCGTCCTCGTGGCACAGTGAAGGCAGGACGTACCCAGCAAGACAGGGCAGAACTAGCCACAGCCCCCCTCTGAGAGGTCCTTGGCTGGCCACAGGCCCCTGGTCGCCACCCAAGAGGCCACGGGTTAACTCATAGTCCCCATCCCCTACCCTCAGCACACACACGAAGCACCCATCACCCCAATAGTAAGTCTCAGGCAAGAACACATTCCCAAACATGGTCAGGGATGTTGGGGTGACCAGATCAGATGGAGGGGCCGAATATAAAGGGGGAAGGAACTTGGAAGTCCAAGAGCTGGGCTGTTCACAGCAACTCCTGAGGGTCCTTCTGACTCAGTCTGTCGTGGGCTGTGTGGTTCTGACACCCCGAGGCCAGGTGGGTGTGGGTGGGGAGGGGCCCCCCACTGTGTGCCAGGGAGCAGGCTGGGTACTTTATGTGCCCTCACCTTTCTGTCCTGAGGACGGGCACAAATCTGAAAAGCCATCCAGTCTGCCCCAGCCCTGCATGTGGCCACCAGCCTGGCTTGCATTCCTCCAGTCATGGGGAGCTCACTCTCTACCTGGGGGCCTGTCCCCTGTGAGGGCTCAGGCTGACAGAACATCCTTCCTCAAAGCAGTCCAAAGGCTGAGGCCCTGTGCTCCCAGCCACCTGCCCCAGGATAAGATTTGAAGACAAGGTTGTCCCCCATGGGCTCACAGGATGCTGTTTCCAGTCTCCTCCCCATCCCCCATCCTGGTGTCTCCTCCTTGGACTTGTCTCTGTCTTTATCTCCCAGAAAGTTGGGCACCCAGCTCTCCTGGGGTGAGCCGGGCCATCCCGCCTTCATCCTGATCGAACTGCTCCGCGAATGCAGCCTCAGGGACCGTGAGCGCCTCTGGCCGCCTCATCCCACTGCTGGGTGACTTCAGCTTGTGGCCAGTGAGGCCTGGTGACCCCAGCGGGGTGGGGGTGGGGAGCAGGCACCTGGTTATGCAAGGAGAGAGGCTGGGGTCACCTCCCCCAGAGCCGAGCCAGCGGCAGCTGAACCCACAGCAGGTACTCCACATCCAACCTGCTCCACCCTTGCCAGGCGGGCACAGGTGTCTCACATGGACAACCCCAGTGGCCTCTGGGAGAGGCTGGGGCAGAGAAGCCATGTGAGCGGGGGCGGTGGGCAGGGACAGGGCGGGCTCCAGGAGAGCGCCAGGTGCGGCACGCAAAGTGCCCCATGCTGCCACTTTGGCGGGACTGAACTGGCGCCTGAATCGCCAGTTTCAGTCAACTCCAAGCTTGTGTGCCTGCCCGGCCCCAATCTCCCGCAGGGCTGGGAGCCTGTCTGTCTGTCTGTCTGTCAGCGAGCAGCCACACCCTCCTGGTCCCACCCTGCCCATCTGGGTTCCATGATGGAGTCTCTTTGTTTTGGACTCGGGACTGAGAGCTGACGTGGCGTGGGAGGTGCGCAGTGGGGGAGGTGCATGGTGGGGAGGCATGTGGTGGGGGAGGCACACAGTGGGGGAGGCGCGTGGTGGGGAGGTGCGCGGTGGGGCAGGCGCCTGGTAGAAGGCGTGCTGTGGGGAGCACGCGCCTGCAGTGATCTTTCACAGCCTCTTCTCTAGAAGCCAGTGCACCCCAAACCTCAGGGGTTCCCACTCCGTTTTCATGGGTTTTGCCCTGAAATATTGTTTGTGTTGACATTTTTCCTTAAATCAATTCATGTACGTATGCGTATTTTTAAGGAAAAAAGAGAGAAGACATAACTTAGTAAAATCAGAAATGAAAGTAGGATGGACAGACTGTCACTACCAACCCCAGGAACATTAGAAGGACAGTAGAGGAATATTATGAAGTATGTGACACCCCCAGATTGATTACTTAGATGAAGTGGACAAATGCCTTGAGAGATGACAATCTACCAAAATGCCCCAGGAGAAATGCTTCATCTGAATAGGCCTATGCCTCTAAAGAAATGGAAGCAATCACTAATCAACTTCCAAAACAGAAAGTACTGGGCCCAGATGGTTTCACCAGTGAATTCCACCAAACACTGAAAGAAGAAATGATACCAGTTCTCTACAATCCCTTCCAGAAAATAGAAGCAGAAGGAACACTTCCTAACTTATTTTATGAGGCTGGTATTACCCGACTGCCAAAAACCAGACAAAAACCTCACCACCAAAAATGAAAAGCTAGTCCCACATGCCATAAACAGAAGACGGCCATAAAAATACATGTGCTGAAAACAAAGCACTCTTACTCAGTTCCAGCTGGCTGCTGGGGCCCAAAGACGCTTAACCTGTGGCCTGCTCCCTGATTGCTAAGGGGGTGGTGGTGGAGCAGAGATCTGCCAGCACCAAACTGAGCCTCTCTCCTCGATGCAATTGGAAGCATGACTTCCTAGAAAAAGACTCCTTTTCTCATCCTCTGCCAGGAGGCCTGTCCATCATCCCCTTTGTCTGAATTTCTTCCAACCATTCTTCAGGTTATCACCTCCTCCAGGAAGCCTTCCAGGTTGGGTTGTGCAGCTTCTCCACGCTTCCACAGGCCTTACTTGATTTTGCACCTGTCACCCTAGGTTAATAAATCGCACTTCTGCTCACATCACTCCCAGTGGAACCCACCGCTCAGGGGACAACACTTGACCATGGCCTGCGTGGCTGTGGTCCACTCCCCACCCCCATCCACCTCTCTCCTATCTCGAGTCCTCGCATCTCTGTCAGGAAGCCTGCCCTCCCCTGGATACAAGCTCAGCAAGGGTGAAGGCGATGGTTGACCTGGCCACCACTGGACCCCCAAGCCCGGCCTGTTAGAACAAAGGGAACAATCCTGAGAGGTGAACACAATTATCGCCCCCCCCCCAACAGAGAAGGTAGTGGAGCCATAGCGGGTCGGGAACTTGCCGGGGCCACACGTGGTAGAGTCGGATGCAAGCTCAGGCCCCTGGGCTCCAGAGTGGGCACCGGGCCCCACCACACCGCACTCTCCTCCTCTCAGAGCTTTTCTCTGACCTTTCAAGTGAGAGTGTAGGATTCTGAGTGTGTGAGGGACAGGGTGAGACAGACAGACACAGACACTTGGGGCTCCTGGAGGTACAGACCAACCCTGAGCCAGACTGAAATTACTGGCCAGCCCGGGGCACAGCTCACAGCGGGACCAGACTAGAGCTTTGCACCACATAGACTCTGTGGCTATGGGGCATCCCCACAGAGGTCCCCATACGCCTTAGTCACGCCCTGGAGCCTGAAACGCCACCAGGACATTTCATTGCTCTGAGGTCCAGTGTCCCAGGCTGAGGATGTCCATCAATCTCTCCAGCCCCCTCCACTTCCTGCTTGGGAAAAAGGTGCAGCATCTCCCCCAGGATTGCCGAGGAGACACGGAGTGATGGTGGAGCCCAGGGCCAGGCAGAGGCTGTGGTCAGCGGAGGCTCCCCGGGAGATTCCCCACCCTGCCGGCTCCAAGCCCCTGGGGTCCATCCTGGAAGGACCTTCAAAGGACTTGGCCGCTCTTGAGCCAGTGCCAGGAGGGAATCTGCCCTCAGAGTCAATTTAGCCAGCCACACGAGTGGAAGGAATTTGGTGTTTCTCTTAACAGGGCCCCTGCCCCCTCATGATTTATATGGGGCCAGTGTCCGAGGGCCCCAGCTGATGGATTGCAAGTGGAAAATGAGATGCCCAGACTAGGGAGTCTAGCTGGGCTAATTACCCGCAATGAGACCCAGGTGGCCGGAGGCTGGGGGGCTGGCAGGGCCAGCATCCCTGCACCCCACTCCCTGGGCTCGCTGCCCATCACCCAGCAGGCGGGGTTTCAGGCCACCAAGGATTCTGGGAGAACCAGTCTGACCAGCTCAGGAGGTAGGTCCTGGGAGACTAAATTTCCATTGCTGACCTTCAGCCTCGGGGGTTGCTGCTGTCCAGGAGATCCTGAGCCCCTGGGCCAGGAGGGCCCCAAAGGCCACGGGGTCCCATCGTGCTAATGGGGAGAGTGAGGGTGGGCCCTGACACAGACTCTGCCCCCAGGTCTTCTTGGAGGCCCAGGGCCATGTCGGCCAGTCAGAGGCCACCTCCAGCCTAGAGGCCTCCTGCCACTCAGGGTGGGCTCTGTGCACCTCCTGGAGTTGGTCAAATGTTCCCAAGGGTACTGTGTGGAGGCTGAGCACAGGAGGCTGGAGACACCATGGTGCGCGACATCCAACCCAACCCCTGCCTTGGGGGCTTACAGTCCCATGGGGAAGGTGCACACCTTGTACATCTCCCAAATAAAAATGCCTGGAAAGGAATCTGACCCATTCCAGGCATCAGGGCCTGAGGGTGTGAGAGTGGAAAGCTGAACAGGGGATACCAGGTGGGAGGGGGCGCCAGGTGGCGGGAATAGCATGTGCAAAGGCTCTGTGGCAGGAGGAAATGCCGGAAACGAGAGAAACTGTGCAGCCGGCTTGGGATGGTGGGATGGGGCCAGGGGCTCAGGTATGTCTAAAGAGCAAGACTCAGGACCTGGTGTCTGTCAATGCATGTGCCCCCCACAACCCGCCCCAAGTCTCCCTGGCTCTCAGGAGCCTTGGCCCCACCTCTGTGGACTACTCCAGCTGCTGAGACCGGAGGAGAATGTGGGGAAACAATTGGGGTGTCTGAAGAAGTGCACAGGGAGTCAGGGAGTCTGCCGGCAGCTGGGGGTGACCCACACCGGTGGCAGCCAAGACCATGAAGGAACTGCAGCTGGGGGAGAAGGGGCCACAGCAAGCAGCGATGCAGACAGTGGGGTGGGGGTGGGGGGTCCAGGCCAGGACCTCAGGGAGCTACGGCCACCCACCTGGCCCGGTCCCTCCCGAGAGGCCCCTGCCTTTCTTCCCCTAGGCTGCTGGAGCTGGACATGCGGTGTATCCTGTCCCCACCCCCACAGCCTGCCCACAGCCCCTGGAGGACAGGGGTGGGGGGTATGGGTCACCTCTGGGCCCTGGGAAAGTGGAGTTGCTCCATGTGAGAATGGATGGATGGACAGAAGGACAGAGGGACAGACGTGCAAATGACGAGGCAAGGAGCCGCTGGCCTTCTGCCCCCTCCCCCTGAACACCCCCGGCCAGCCTGGCATCCCCAAGCGGCTCGGAGACAAGCAGGTGGCCAGGTAGGTCAGCAGGACTGGTGGCGGCCCCCTCCTCCAGCCTTGACTCCCACTGCTTCTACCAGGCACAGACAGGTCTGACGAGTTCCTCAGGACCTGAACCGGGCCTCTTCCTTGCCCGGGATTTCCAAGAAAGCCAGACTCTTAGAGAGCAAGAGGGAGCACAGCCCTGGGTGGAGGGAGGGGGCTTTTGGAGTACTCCCTCTCCTCTGCCAGGCACCTCCCACCCCCTGCTCGCTGTGTCCTGTGGCCCGAACCAGCGAGCTCCAGCTGATGGTGGCCGTTTTCTCCCACCCCCCTCAGGAAGGGGAAGACAAGGAAAAGGGCCAGGGGAAGGGGGGCAGGAGAGGGGAGATCTTTTCCTGTGATCAGAGGGCTCTGGGACATGGCCTGACAGCTGAGCTGTCACCATCAAGCACCAGGCCTGGCCCTCTGCAGGGACCAGCTGCCAATGCTTCTGAATTCTAACCTCCCTGCTCCCCATCCCGGGCCTCGGCACCAAGGACCTTCTCCCCCCACTCCAGCCACCCTGTCCAAGGGCCATATCCAGGACCTACTCTTCCTTAAGCACTCGGCTCTTGATCCAATCCCAAAGCTGTTCCTGCCCCCATGACCCCCACTGCATTGGACATAGATGGGGTAGAGGTTAAGGGTTCAGACTCAGAGCTTGGCTGCCTGGGTGCAACTCCTAGCTCTGCCATTGGACTTGGGCAAGCTTTTCTGCCCTCCTAGGGATGAGCTGAGTGAGTGCACTTGCAGACCAGAGCCTGGGACCCCACACTTCTGATCTGATGCTGTCAGTACTTCCCCACCGGCTGCAGACCTCAGTTCCCTCCTCCTGCCCTACCTCCTGCTCCAAGCACTCAGGGCAGCTCATGGAATAGAATTGAGAGCCCAGAAATAAACCCTCACAATATGATCAACTGAATTTTCAATAAGGGTTCAAAGCCCAACCAATGAGGGAAAGAAAAGTCTTTTCCAACATGGTGCCAGGACAAACTGGATATCCACTTGCAAACGAGTGACTTTGGACCCCTGTCTCACACCATACAGAAAAATTAACTGAAAAATGAATCAAAGACCTAAACGTAAAAGCTAAAACTGTAAAACTCAGAAGAAAACATAGACGTAAATCTTCATGACCTTGAATTAGGCAAAGGTTTCTTATGACACTTGAAGCACAAGCAGCAAAAGAAAAAATAAATTGGACTCAAAATTAAAAGCTTGTGTGCAAAGGCCACCAACAAGAAAGTGAAAAGAAAACCCACCTGGTATTGTCAGTGATCTAAACTTTAGCCCTCTTGGTGGGCGTGTACCTTATGGAAGTTTTAATTGGTGTTTTCCTATGTGTAATGAGGTTTAGCATCTTTTCATATGCTCACTGGCCATTTGGATATCCTTTTTCGTGAAGTCCCTTGCTTTTGAGATTTGCCTGTTGTCTTTCCATCAGCCATACGTAGAATTTTTTAAATGTATTTTGAACAGGAGTCGTCTGTCATGATCTGTGTAAGTGTGGCCGATAGCCTCTTCTACCCTTGCCTTGCCTTTACATGTTCTTCGTGTATTTTTATGAGCAGAGGTTTTTAATCCTGATGAAGTCCAATGATGCAGTTTGTGTGTTATAGTCAGGGCCGTTTTAAGAAATCTGTACCTACCCTTAGAGCATCTCTTGAATTTACCCCTCCTCTCCACCTCCTTGGCCTCTGCCCAGCTCCTGATGCCAGCTTTCTCCTGGACCACCCCATCTCCTCCCCACGGACGCCCCTCAATCCCTGCTCCCGCCAACTCATCATCCTCACCGCTGTCGGCAAGCACTTCCTGCCCAGGGACAGTCAGGCTCCCCCCTGTGTCCCCAGGCCTGGAGCACACTAGGTGCTTAGTAAAAGCCTCCTCCATGACCGCAGTGTCCCAAGCCCAGCTGGGCAGCATTAAAACTCTCCATTAGCTGCAAACACCAGCTCATCAGGAACATTTGAGTAAAGCCGGGAAAGTAAAAAGTTTTGGAAAAACCAAGAAGATGGGAATGTTTAGCTTTCTCCCCCAGCTGGAGGCTTCATCACAAAAACTCAGATCTGGTCAGCGTTATTTTATTCGTGCTGCTGCCCCGACCCCGAGGACCAGGGGGAGGGCCTTCTCCCACCCACGTTTCTCCCATGGGTGACCCCCACCTCCACCCCGGGGTTGATCTGTGGTCTTCTTCTAGTCCTTCTCGTCGCCATGGGTGATGACGTAGCACAGGTTCCTGTAATCCAGGGAGCCGCACACGTCCGGCGGGAAAGCCGCAAACATCTGCTTGATCTGGGGAAGGGCAGAGTGGGGCCAGAGCAGGGGTCATCCCAGGTGTCTGGCAGGGGTGGGGGGCAGAGGCCGGGGTCCACCGCCAACCAAAAGCCCAATTCCAGCCCCGTCCGCTCCTCGTTTGCTCTCAACCAAGATGTCGAGAGGAGGGGGGCGGGCGGCTGTGAGCGGGGCCCCGGGGAAGGCCTGTGCCTCTCAGCAGCTCCAGGCAGGACCCCCAGAAGGCCATGCTTACCTCCTCTGCGCTGAAGCGGTCTGCCTGGGTCATGAGTTTCTCCTTGATGCTGCTCGAGGATGAGAAACAGCCATGTTTAGGGGAGGGGCTGCCCCCAAGCACACACAGATATCGACAGTGATGGGGGCTCACCTAACTCACCTGTAACCTGGGCCTCACCTAACTCACCTGCAACCTGGGCCTTAGCTAACTCATCTATAACCTAGGCCTCAGCTAACTCACCTGTATCCTGGGCCTTAGATAACTCATCTATAACCTGGGCCTCAGGCTAACGCACCTGTAACCTGGGCTTCACCTAACTCACCTGTAACCTGGGCCTTATATAACTCACCTGTATCCTGGGCCTCACCTAACTCACCTGTAACTTGGATTCTCCTTCCAGCATCATGTGGGGACCAAATGAAATGAACTTGGGACCCCAAAATGGCCTTGGGATCTACTCTGGTTTCCCACCTGCACTAAGAATCAAGCAGGGGGGTGGCCCAGGTCCCCCGGGGGGAAGAGGCCTTCCTTGCCTGGGTTCTACCAGCTGCTTTTGATGGCTTCTGAGTTTTCCTAACGGCCGAACCACGTTTAACAGTGTACAGGGCACTTGCCCACAGCAAAGTCCTCGTGGCCCTGGGAGGTGAGTATCTCCCAAATTCAGAGGGGGAAACTGAGGTTCAGGAGGAACCCAAGGTTCCCAGAGCCCGGCAGTAGCAGGGTGGGGCCTGGTGCCTTTGGCTGTCCAGGAGAGCTGTGGCCCATAGGGGCTGGTTGGGGGTTCCGGGGGCCACGTTTGAGTCTGCGGGAGGGGCTAGTGCCCCTATGAACTCGGGGCCCCCACGGGGCTCTTGCCCCAGGCATGGGGGGCAGGGATGGGATAAAAGGCTTGAGCAGGACCCTGTGCCCTGGAGCACCACGGCAGGCCCTGCTGAGGACGACACACATTTTCCATTATTTATGTTACCGCGGGACAGCCACAATTCCCAGCTCTCCAAGCTGGGGACTTTTCAGACTCTCCTTCTGGAAAACAGGCTGCCACAGTGAAGCGACTCGACTGGAGCCTCCTCTGCGGGCTGCCGGGCAGGCAGCCGCCTCAGCCAGGTCCCACATCCCAGGGGCGGTGCCTTCAGTCCCCAGACTGTGTCCCCAAAGGGTTCCTCCCAGCTCTGTCCAGGCGTTGGTGGGAGTAAAGGTGGGTGACAGCAGAGGGGGTCCAGGCCTCTCCGGGGGTGCTTCTCGTGCTCCCCCAGGATCCCCAAGAAGAGGGTAGGGCTCTGGACCCAGAGAGAGGGCTGCAGCTCAGCAACCCTGCCCCCACCCACAACCTTGGTGGGAAGGTGAGACCTTGTGCAGGAACAGGACAGTGCCCCCACCATCCCCCCCTGCCTGCTCTCTCCCACCCCACCTCCATTATCTGATTATTCTAATAAGGAGCAGAAGTATCCTGGAAATGCCAAGGCCTGGGGCATGACAGTAGTTGGTCTGGAAGCCTGGGCCGGGCAGGAAATCTCACCCGTCCAGGGCCGCCCACAAGCACAGTGCAGCCTGGGACCCCGGGAAGGCTGCCTCCCTGCCACCCACCCCAGCTCCCTTCTCACCAGGGGGACTTACAAATCAGCCTTGACGAAGCCTTTCCCTTCAGTGTCAAACACCTTGAAGGCATGGAGAATAGTCTCCTCTGGGTCTGTGCCTAGAAGCAGCACACAGGGCAGGGAGAGCATCAGGGTAGAGAGGGTCCCATGGCACTCTGCAAATGGGACCGTCTAGGGGAGCTTCCTCCCCAACTGCCGCTGCACAGTGGGGGCCAAACCCTCTTGAAGCAGGAGCAGGGGTGTTCAGAGGAGTAGGAAAGAATTATAATAATAGTAGTTTTAGGATGGGAATGCTGCAAATAACTGTGAACAGCCTGCATAGCTATACATAGAGACCCTGACTGAGCTCGCTCCTGAAGCTTGTTCCTATTTTATAGATGAGCAAACTGAGGCCCTGAGAGGTCAAGGAACTTGTCCCAGGATTCCCAGCTGGTAATTGGTGGGGTTACGTGATGATGGGTGTGATTCCTGAGGTCCTCAGGGCTGCAACTCTGGGACTCGCCACCCAAGGAGTTTCCAAGAGGCTGTGCACAGAGGATGGGGAGAGTTGCCCTTGGAGGCAGGAGGCTGGGGCTGGGGTGGTGGCATGGGAGGAGCTGGCCAGAGGAGGGGAGGTGGGGCCGGCTACTTGGAGTGGGAGGGGCAGCAAGGCCGGAGCAGTGGGCTTCGGGGAAAGATATCACAAGAATAAAGGGTGCTGCTGCCCACAGCAGGATTAAATACGCAGCCCCTTGGTTGAACAGATGGGGAACTGAGGCCCAGAAAGAGGAAGGGTCTTGCCCAAGACCCAACAGGCTTTGTGAGTGGGGGGGGGGCTGTCACACTGCCCCCTCCCCTTGTCCTGTGGACCTGGGAGTGCTCCCTTCCTTTCTCCAAGCCTCAGCTGTGTCATCAGTGAAATGGGAACAGAGATGGCCTTTGCTGCCCACCTCCCAGGACCAGTTAAGGTAACTTTCCATACAATGCAGTAGACATTGATGCTCCTAGTTAGTCAAAGAGGAAACTGAGGCTCAGAGAGGCTCTGCTCCTTGCCCAAGGCCCCACAGCCAAAAAAGAGGAAAGATTCAAACCCAGCCCCATCAGACTGTATCTGGTCCATCTGCATCTACCCCATCGCACCCTGAGCTCCTTCAGCGCAGGGCTGGGTCTGAATCACGAGGGTGTCTCTGAGACCCACAGAGAGGGACTGGGCCTGGCCCTGCTGGGAGCTCCTGGAGGGCAGAGCCCCAGGCCTCAGTGTGGGCCCAGCAGGCAGAGGGGGCAGCGCCAGGCTGGTGGGGGTCATGGGGGGGTGACGAGGCCCCATGTCTTTGAAGAGAGACCCTGCCAGCCCCATCTGGACCCTCACCCACCTGGTTGCTCCCTCCCCAGGGACAGGGCTGTCAACCCCCACCCCTGCCCCCTACCCTGCAGAGAGGGCCTCTGCATACCTCATAAGATGGGCAGCAGGGTGACCGCTTCCCACCCCCCATCGCTGTAGGGAATCTCAGGAGAGTCTCCTCACCCCAGTTAGTGGAGGAGGTGGTGCCTCTCCCGGCCCCTGGCTCGTGTCCCCACCCTCTGGACACACAGGCAGGCCCAGTAAAGTTTGCGTGATGGGCTCATCTGGAGCCCCCGCAAAAATGAGAAAAGGTTACAGCCCTGTGGCCCCCACCGGCTTTGGGTCACAGCGCCAGCTCTGCTGCGGATGGACACAAGCGTCCAGGGGCAGCCTCCCCACCTGAGGCCCATTGTGACCTGAAAGTTACCCCTCCCTGCAAATCCTGCTCGGAGCCTGAGTTCCCCTTCCGGCCCCCACCTGACACACGCCCAATTCCAGGGATAGACCTGCTTCCCAGGACCCCCTCCAGGCCCCAGGGCTCCCAGGCAAGCCCGAGGCAGGCCAGTCCAGCCCAAGGGAGTCTCAGGCCACTCCGCCCCCCAGGCCCCACTACCGGCCTTGAACGGTCTCTCCTCAGCCACCGGCCTGAGAATAAAAGATGGAGGCCTGTCCGTTGCTCTCTCAAAGTCACCGGACAGAGCCCTGAGTCGCTCCCACAGTGCGCCCACCCCTGCCCCAGCCTCCCAGGCCTCAGAGCTCTTACAGGAGGCGGCCACGGTCCCAGCCAGAGCCCCTAATACTGTCCAGAGCGCTGGGATGGGCCAGTGGACAGCCCAGGCTCGAAGCCTGCCCTAGGGGAGGGTCCCGGTGAGTGTGTGTGGCCTCAGTCTCCCCATCTCTAACACGGAGGGTGGGGTTTGGGATAATAGGGTAATGGCTGCCTCCTTCTGGCTCTGGGATCCGCGAGGACATGATGGGTCGAGGCTGTTGCCCTCTGAAGCAGGTCAGGTTTCTTTCCAAATAAAACCTGTGATGGTAGGTGGGATCGCCCCCATTTTATAGACAAACTGAGGTCCAAAGAGAACACTGACCTTGCCCAAGGCACCCTGGGAGTCAGGGGGAAGCCAGGACTGGATCCCAGACCTAGCCGGGGCACGTCATCTCATCAGGTCCCCTGGGCCCTGGGAGGCCAGGGTTACTCAGTGGTCCCCGCACCCCAGCGCCAAGCAGAAGCCCTGGCAGCCCGGGGAGGGTATCTGGGGGCCACACCATGTTCCCAGACACGGAATATAATATGTATGTTGGCGGGGGAGGGGGCGTTTGCACACAGGGATGGGCCTCTCCCCACCCCCCCAGCCTCACTCACCCTTCAGCTTCTCCCCGAACATGGTCAGGAAGACGGTGAAGTTGATGGGCCCGGGTGCCTCCTTCACCATGGCCTCCAGCTCCTCGTTCTTGACGTTGATGCGGCCTGGGGGAGGGGTGGGGAGGGGCACCCAAGAGCATTATGGGGGTCACAGGGGCAGCCCAGGAGACCAGAACTTGGGAGCACATGGATCGTGTAGGGCTTCCCAGCCCTGCCGCCCCACCCCAACCCACCCCCACGCTGCCCTAAGCCCTGCCCACTTGCTGGGGGGCTGAGGGGCTGGGGGAGGGGCATTCAGACCACAGCCTCAGCCTCCCTGGAAAGGAGAGTCATTGTCCCCATTTCTCAGATGAAGAAGCGGAGGCCCAGGAGGGGAACTGCCTGGGGAGGGAGGGAGTGTATGCAGTTCCTCATTGTCTCCAAGGATAACTGGATCGGGGGTCAGTGCTCAATCCAGAGGTGAGCTGGCTGTGCGCCCCCCACCCTCTGCCCTAAGGCCCCTCCCTGGGCCCTTAGAGGGTGCAAAGCCTCCTCTGGCATTCGCAGCCCAGAGCCCCTGAGCCCTGCCAATGTCACCAGTCTCTCTCTGCCCTCATTCTCCTGCTGCTCTCTGGGCCCCTCACCACAGCCCTGAGAGCAAGACACCCCTGCTCGGCAACCCCACCCCAGCACCCTAGACTCCCACAGGCCCTGCCCTACTCCGGCCTGGTGGGGGCTCCTGGAGGCAGGGGCCTCATCCGTCCGCAGGGCTTGCTGGCTGACCATGCCCCAGCCCCACACCCTGGGCTGCCCACTCTCTCAGGATGGCCAGGGCCCAGCTTGACCCAGATTCTGGGGTGATCCCCCAGCTTCTCCTGCTGCAGGTCACCCACCCAGAGCAGCAAAGGTGTCCCTCAGGTCCTCCTTGTCGATGAAGCCATCTCGGTTCTGGTCCATGATGGTGAAGGCCTGGCAGAGACAAGGGCGCTGAGTAGCCCCCTTCTCCCCCCAGGCGGAAGGGGCTGCCCGTGAAGTCTCAGTCTCACTGCAGTCACCCCACATGACCCAACAAGACGACAGCATGGGGGTGACTGCTTGCCCTCTCTGAGTCCCACTGCATGCCAGCACGCTGCTGGGCCTTCCAGCACATTCCCTTATTGGGAGTTCACAGCAACCCCATTCTACAGGGAGGGAAGCTGAGGCTCAGAGAGAGAGAAGGCTTGCCCGAGGCCACAGCCAGCCAAGGCTCAGGTGCAGAGGGGACAGGGCTGCCCAAAGGCAGGAGGACGGGCACCATACCCCCAGGGCTGAGGGCTGACGTCAATCCTCCCAGAGGGCCCAGGGGCCACTGACCTACCTCCTTAAACTCCTGGATCTGGGACTGGTCGAACATGGAGAAGACATTGGAGCTGGCTCCACCTTCTGCTCTTTTCCGGGCTCTTTTTGGTGCCTGCAGGGTAGAGATTGCAGTTGCCCCTTCTTTAGGAAGGCAACCATTCCCCCTCCCCCACTGCACCCCATCTCCCAGAGCATCACAGTTCTGAGTGACACTGCCCCGCCTTTGGGGACTGAGACTCATCAGGAAGCCTTGCAGACAGCCGGGGAGTTTTCCCAGCCCATGGCAAAAAGCCTGTCGAGTGCCCACGCAGAGGGCTCAACAGCTACTTCCTCACCCGGAAGATGGGGGGCCAGCACCCAGGAAGTGGAGCAGAGAGAGGCGTCTTTTCTAGCACCCCATCTCTTCTTGGGCCTCCCTCTACGGCAGCTGGAGGCAGCCTCGGAAAACAGGAATCTGACCTTGTCCTTCAGCCACTTAAACCTGGGTTTCTTAGCCCCTCTCCTAGAGCTTCCACTCTCACCCCACCTAGACCCCTTCCTCTGCCCCCAAACCTGCTTCAAGCTTCCTTCCCTCCCAACTCTTGTTCCTGCCTTCCGTCTGAGAGAGCCCTTCCAATCCTTCAGGCTTTGGTCCCCCGTCACCCCTGAGACGCCTTCCCTGACCCCCAAGCAGAGTTAGCAGTCCCCCCCCTTGTGCCCCACTCTCTCTAGAACATTCCACACTGTCCTGCCATATCTCTCTGTGAATGTCTCCCCAACAAAGGGGAGACCTCAAGAACGAGGCCCAGTCTGCCCCCAGCTCCCCCCCCTCCAGGCTCTGCCCAGGGCCCTGCTTGGAGCGGGGGGATCAGTCAGTGTTTGGAAACAGCTGCCCAGAGCTCAGAACCCACCCCTGGGCAGAGGCCCCTGCATGGAGTGATTTGAGGGTTTCCAGGTCACCTTCCTTCCTCCAAGTATTTCTTTCAGGATGTCAAGGGGCTGACAGTCCACCATTAGGCCTCTGGGTCCCCAAGACCCCCCCAAAAGACTGACCTCAGCAGTCATCACTAGAGCCCCAGACTCTGTGAGTCCCAGAATTGGCTCTTGGTAGTGGGGGCCGGGGGTGGATAGCCTGGGCTTCACCAAGGGCCAGGTGGGCATGGTGGCACAGATATGGGCTTCCCATGCCCACCCGCTCCCCAGCTCCTGCCTCCATTTTGGCCGCACCAGCCCCTGTGCCAAGCTCTTGCCCAATGCCCCCCAGCTCACTCCTGCTCCCCCACTTGCCCCCAGGGCCCCAGCCTGACTCCGAGCATGGCTTTCCCCGACTCCCCTGCTCCCCAACTCCCAGTGCCTGTGTGGTCCCCCCTCCCCCCAGCTCAGGTCTGCCCCCCACTCACCCCCACTTCCCTCCGGCTCTTGGGCCCATGTCAGGAGCTGACTTATAATTAGCTTTTACTGGGTACTTTATCTCCACTAATCCTTTGAAAGGGGGTTGGCAGGGCTGTGATGCTGTAAAACCTCTAATATTTATAAATCCCTTCAGACACCATAAAGGGGAGAGCCTCCCTGCAGAGCTCATCTCACATAATTACATATACATTTTCATCTGATTAATAAAAAATGATCACTTCCGCCTGTAGGATATTCCTCCGTTCTCTCCTCAGACCTGTCCTCGGCCTCGGTGTGCCCCATCCCTGCCTAGCCCCAGCCCTTTCATGTCTGTCTGGTTCAATGTCACCCTACTGTGTGCCCACCCTGTTCTGTAACACTGCAAAGAGGGAAGGAATCGGTTTCTCTGATTGTACAAAGGAGAAACCAAGCCCCAAGGCCCTGGCCAGGCTTTGCCCTGCCAACCCAGCTGTCTTGGAAATTCCCTTTGAAGATGTGGCCCTAAAATATAAAATTCCCCCAAAGGAACAGCTTAGGGCAGAGGGGGCAGCCAAGCATAGCCGGGCACCCAGACCCGGGTTTTAATCCTGGCTTTGGGACGTGAAAATCACTGGCCTTCTCGGAGCCTGTTTGCGCCTTTATAAAACCAAGGTCATGCCTCCCTCAAAGCGTTCATTGTATCAGGGCACTTATGAGGCACCTGCTGTCCCCTGTGCCCAGTCCCGGGGGACTGGCTGAGTCAAGCCCCCTCTCTGCCCTGAGGGGCTCCGAGAGCAATTGGAGGTGGTGGCGAGAGGAGCAGTCCCTGGGCAAGCACAGAGAAGCCTCTCGGCCCCTCGGGGATCAGGGCAGGCCCCCTGGAGGAGGTGGCTTCTGAGCTGAGGCTTGACAGCCCCGAGTCCTTCTCAGGCCAAGAAGGACCGTCAGGGGCCTGTGAGGCAGAGGCATAGAGGACGGGCCATTGAGGGCCTGTGGGAAACCCTTGAGGCCGGAGCACAGGGACAAGGGCCAGCAGGCCCCACCCGGCCCCCGGCCCCAGGGTAGCCCACCCTCCTGGACTACCTCCCCCGCCCTCTCCTGGGGATATTGTCATGCCTGCTTGGCCCACCCTGTCTCCCTCCCCCCCATCTTCCTCGTTCCCCCCACCTTTACCTGGGCAGCCCCCACCAAGCCAGGGGAAGCAGAGACCCCAATCAGGACCCCCAGGGATTGGTGTGAAGGGCAGACCAGGGGGTGGGGGGGGTGGGGAGGCCAGTAATGGCCTCAGGTCAAGGGTAAGAATTTGGTGAGAGGAGTAAGGTGAAAGTCGGGGTGAGTTCAGGGATGAGGTGAAGGCCATGAGCAGAGGTCAGAGCTGAGGAATGAGGTCAGGGCAAGGGTGAGGTCAGGGCTTGGCCCCCACAAGCAGGAGAAGGGCAGCCACGGGTCCAAAGCTGGAGCCTGCGCTTCCCGGGGAGGAGAGCAGAGGCAGGGGCAGGCGGCAGCAGCCCGAGCAGCGCAGCGGGGGCGCAGCCTACCATGGTCTGGTGCTCCCTCGCGGCCCAGGGCTGGGGGCGAGCTCAGGGCTGGCTCTTTAAATAGTGCTCCTCAGAGCGTAGGCTCCGCGCCAGCGCCAGACAATAGTTTGGAAGGTGACAAAGGACAGGATGGAGGCCTCCCTGCCAGGCACCTGCCTTGGGCCCTTTGGGGGGGGTTGTGGGATCTGTGGGAGAAAACCTCAGATTCACAGGCCTCGAGGGCCTGCGCTGGTACCAGCCAGCGTTTTCTCCACAGCTGAGGACACAGTAAGTCGAGGCCTGGACCCGGGTGGGAAGACTCGGCCTTGGGCTGTGAGGGGTCAAGGTGGGCTCCCTGGCAGGCTACGCCTCCAGCTGGGGTAACTCAGGGCTGCAGCCTCTGAGCTGTGCGACTCTTGTAGCCTCAGCAGGGGCCCTCGGGCACTCCTCACCCATCCAGGCTACATACGCACATACAAAGGCACACACTACCCATGCACAGGCCACACGCACACATCACACAGACACGTGTGCACAAGCTTACAAACACGCACACACGTATACACACTCCACCTATGTACTACACGTGCACAGGCATACACATGTGTTTGCACACTATACATGTGTGTGCACATCATACATGCACACGCATGTGCACACACACCCTGGTTGTGGCCTGGCCTAGCCCAGGGCTTCTCCAGTAGATGTGCCAGGCAGAGCCAGCACCTGGCCCAGGCAGGCCCTCATGTGTCGAGTGTGGACCCGGCAGCCCAGGCTTGGCCTGGAGGGTGACATCCGTCCATCTGGCCCAGGGGGCTTGCACGTGGGGCCTGCCACATCTGATCGGCTGCCACGGCCGGCAGTGCTGGGGCCAGCTGGGGAGCCCCACCTGCCCCCAGGAGCTAGAGAGCTTAACTGTCCTCTGGAGCTGGCCTCAGGCCTCCTGGCCCTGCTGGCCGGCAGGGGATCAGCCGTACCAGGGATCAACCTTGGGGCCCCTGAGGTCGAGGGAATGCAATACTACGTATAACAAGAGTAGCTAATGTGCATAAAGCACAGAAGGCCAGGCTGTGTCCTAAAAACCAGTCTCAACATGTGTCCTCACCTTAAATCTTTACCCCATTTTCCAGGTGAGGAAACCGGGGCACAGAGGAGTTAAGTCACCTGCCCAAGGCCAATTAGTGGTAGGGTCAGGATGAGAGCCCCTCTTTCTAAAGGGTCCAGAAGGATGTCTCTTTCCCTCTCTCCACCACAGCCTACCCCCACTACAGCCAACCCTGATCCACCCTCTGACCTCCCCAATGGAGCCCCTAAGCAGCCCCCCGACAGGGCTCCTCTGGGCACCCCTCCCTCCAGCGGGTCTGAGCACAGGCCCACGGTTTTCAGCAGACTGGGGTGCAGGAGAACCTGGGTCTGGGGGCATCCCTGGATTCAGTCCCAGACCTGCTCTGCCCTGCTTGGCCAGGTGGGCTGTGTGACCTTGGCAAGTGGCCGCCTTCTCTGGCCTGTGCGGTGGGGCAGGGGGTCACTCTCTGCCCAACTGCTGGGCACAGCCTGCCCTTGCCTGGGCTGCGAGCCTGGCCTTGGGGCCTGGAGCCTCCTGGCCATGAGCTTGCTGAGGGGGGAGAGATGACTCCACTGGGTCCAAAGCCCCTGGACAGCCCTGCTTCCCACCTCTGGCTGCCTGCTGGCCTGAGGCCTCCTCCCGCAAGGCTGGGAGCCCCTAAGGCCACAGAGGGACCCCTGGAGGCCCAGGACACTCCAAGCTGAGCAAGCAGAGAGCGGCCCAGCCTGCCCGGCGGAGAGGAAAGGCAAGAGGGTATGGACCAGACATGGAGTGAATCACAGCAGATATTACAGGCTTAGCAAACGAGTCCCACTCTGCAGCCTCCCCTGGCCTCCTGCTCCGGCACATTACAAAGGCAGAAGGAGCTGGCCGGAAATCCAGCCGGGGCAGTGGAAATGCCCCAGAGTGGGATGGATGGTTGGGAAACATTCATCCCTGGGACACGGGGTATACTTAGCAACGCAGGCACCCTCGGTGGTCCCCATCCTAGAAAAGGTGACAGCAACCAGGCCCCCTTGAATTTGCTGTCGTGCAGCTTAGTGCTGGGCTCTGGAGCCCCGGGGCTGGTTTTGAAGGACAGACACCCTCCCCCCGGCCCCACTCTCTCCACCACAGCCTACCCCGCTACAGCCAACCCTGACGCACCCTCTGCCCTCCCCAATGGAGAGAAACTCCAGCTCCCTTGTCAGCCACATGGGGCTGCAGGGAGTCGGCCACCTTTGCTGGGTCATGGTCTCTGACACAACTAACTGAAGGGCAGTGCCCTGTGCTGGGTGTTCTCGGGGACTCGTCCTTAGCACTTCCAAATGTTTGGAACATTTTAGTTACTCAGTTAGTTAGTCATTCATTCATTCAATATTCATTGAGCATTATGGACGCCGACACTGCAGACACGGTGCTGAACCAAGCATGACGGGAACGAGACAGAGGAGGCCCCTGCCTGTTCCAAGAGGGCATTATGGGATAGGGTTCAGCACACTGAAGCTTGAGGGATAAGGGGGATGCTGAGGGAGCTGCCAGCAGAGCCACAAGCTGCTCAGATGTGTAGGCACCTATGTGGCATGAGGGGCCCAGGTGGGGGAGGGCAGCAGAGGGGACAGGGCTGCTTGGGGATGTAGCCAGACCATCAAATAGTTCCTCTAAAGGCCCAAGTCAGGAGTTCCCAGACCTGGCTCGGGGGCTCCCTTTGCTCCTGCTTTAGGACAACTCCTGGCCCGCTGGGCAGACCCTTTCTCCTCCCAGCCATCCAACCCACAGTTATTTTTACAGCAGGACGTTGGTGGCCACAGGCCCCTTGAACGGGTGCCTCTTGCGTGCTTCTGCAGAGCTAGTATGTGCGCCAGCCCTCTTGGCTGCAGCTATAAAAGAGTCAAGAGGCATTCCGGAGACATTCTTCTTAACTTTAAAGGTTTCCTTGTCTTCTCTAAGTGGCTCCAAATTAGAGGAAGGCTCCAGACAGGGGTGGGGAGGAGGGGACACCAAGGGCTTTGGGAAAAGACAGACCTCCTCCTAATTGTCCTCAAAATCTCAAACATCCCATCTGGTAATTAGAGAGTTGACAGATGCAAAAGGCAATTTCCTTTGGGGTAAAAGGGAGAAAAAGGCTAATTGACTCAAAGTTGGGATTTTGTCTGAAATATTAACTATCAGGTGGTGGGCAACTCCAGCCTGGCCTCTGGGTCCTGGCCAGCTCTGGCCTGTCGGGAACCCGCCGGTCCCCTCGGCCTGACTGCAGGACCGCCCCCAACCTGGAGCATTTCTCTGAGTGTGCAGCAGAAACTCCCCTCCAGGGAGGGGAGTAGGGAGGAGGGATGGGGAGGCAGGGTGTGGGGATGGGGGAGGCATGTCCCAGCTGCCGCCATGGCATTCCGTAGACTGTGGGTGTTTCCTGTGGGCCTAGTCCCCTGCCAACCCGTGGGCCACAAGGGCTCAGCGATGTGAACCTTGGGAGGGGGACTGAGGAAGCCCCAGGAGCTACACTGCTCTGGACTGGCCAGAAGGGGCAGGCTGGGCCCCTGGGAAGTGAGCACGTGCCCCTGGCATCCGCCATGAGCACGGGAGCTGCTGGGACCAATAGCACATTGTTGCCGTCCCTGGGGTCAGTACCAGATTTGTCGGTCTGGATTCTGAGTGGGGGTCTCACCCTTGGGGAGTAAGGGGTCTGCTTCCCAGAGCTCATCAGGGGGTCTCCCAGGAGGAGGGGGACCTACCCTCAGCCCAGGTCCTGATCTCATCACTGGGGAAATGGATGGGAAGGTGGGGGTAACAAGAAGCAGGGAAGGGAACCCAGACCTCCTGACACCCAGCTTGGGGGTCATCCCCAGGTGTCCACATTGACTTCCTCAGAGTCAAGTGTGTGCCACAGAGGTGGGCAGGGCTGCTGGCCCTGTGGTCCCAGGCCACAGCTGGGAGGACACAGGGGCCCAGGGGTGGGAGTGGGAGGTTCTCAGAAAGGAATGGCAACATGTCTGCCCCCATACAGTAGCCACAAGGCAGATAAGGCTTAGCACCCACAAGACAGGCCTCGTCCCCACCTGTGCCCAAGGAGTAACAGGGACTCAGAGCAGTGTAAAAACAACCTACAGATTGTTATCCACAGTTGACTCAACTCAGACATTTGGTTATAAAAATGAAGCTATTTCTTGGGCTGCATTAAAAGAGGTCTAAGTCCTCAAATAAGGGAGGTGATCTACTACTTTCTTGGTACTGGTACCATGCTTTGGTAGGAGTTTAGTCACATGAATTGTGGCTGAGGGGCTGAAAGCTTTCAGCTGGTGGGGGGAGTCACCTTGGTTGGTGGGGAGCACAATTGTTGTCCTCCCATTTTTGCAGGGTTTTCCAGGTGGGCTCAGGGGCCCCAGGTGGAAGCTTTAGCCAGTGGTAAGTACCCTTCACTGGATGGGGCAGAAACAAGTTCTGGACTTCTGCTGATCCGGGGGCTAGGGAGAGGCCTGAAGACTTAGCTCCCTGACCAAGAGGCACCGCTGACACTCAGGGCCCCGCACAGTTCCCCTGCATTGGCCTGCAAGCCCACACCTGCTCTGGCTTCAGCCAAGGAACTGGTCTGTGGCCACAGACTCAGAGCCAGGACCCAGCCCACCCCACTGGCCGTGTCAGCTTATCAGCTGGGCCAGACCTGTGTACCCTCTCCACCGGGACCATCGTCCAGCTCTCTGGCCACCGTCTTCCTTCCTTCTGGGGCTTTCGGCCTCATGTATAGTCCTTTTTGCAGCTCAACACCTTGGGAAGAATGTTCCCCTCTGTCACCCCATTTAAATCTCTCTGTTTTGGTTATTGGCTATTGCTGTATAAAGACTCACCCCAAGCATAGCACCATAAAACAACCACCATTTTTCATGCTGTTAGGGTCTAAGGGTCAGGAATTTAGAAAAGACAAGGAAAGGATGGCTTGATCCTACTTCCTAAAGTCTGGGACCTCCTCTAGGAAGACTCAAAGCCTGGGGTGAGTGGACAGAGGGACCATCCGAAGTCTTGGTCACCTACCTGGGTTGGGGAGATTCAGTGACGAGGACTCTGGCCAGGGCCACTGACACGGGGGCCTCTCCAGGAGCCCTGGGCTGCCTCACAGCGTGGTGGCCTCAGGACGGTCTCCTCACGCGGTGGCTCCGGGCTCCAGCCAACGCGGTCAACGCTGCAGGGCCTTTTGTGGACTAATCGCTGAAGCCACCTACTGACACTGTCCCCCTGCTCTCTCAGTCAAGGTGTCACAAAAGCCTGCCCAGGGTCCAGGAGAGATGCTAGAGCTGCACCCCCTCTCGACTTCCAATGGGAAGAGTGTCGAAGAATTTGCAGATGCATTTTCCAACCGTCACTCCCACCCAGCCCAAGGTCACCCAGGCCTGGCTGGCCCTGGAGGCAGAAGTCAGATCCAGGCCTCAGGGCCTGACCGTGGCCATGCATGGTGGGTGGTCACTCTCTGTCCACAGCCAGGAAGGCCTGAGCTTGGAGAGAGGACTGGATGGGGAAGGGAGCCCAGGCTCCTTTCTCCTGCTGAGGGAACCTGCAGGCAAGGCCAGCCCCCGGGGTATGCCAGCCGACTACCCCACCCTTAATCAACAGGGCTGCTGGAGGCCTCAGCCACGGGTGACAAGGAGGCCCCCTCCCTGAGCCCCCGAACAAGAGGGGCCTCTGTGGCCCCCTCTCTCCTCATTCTTTTGACAGCTCCAGAAACTGAGGCTCCGGGAGGCTGAGGGCCTGCCTGGGCTCCACAGCAGAAAGGTGCTAGGCCAGCAGCCGAGCCAGGCTCTAGCTGGCTGCACCCCTCTTGCTCTCTCGCTGTGCCAGGCCCCCACCCAATGAGCAGGATGAGGAGGGCTGTGTGGGCATTTCTGTGGCAGCTCAGAGCAGAAGGAGGGGTGGGAGGAGACACAGGGGGTGACTGAGCTGTGGTGGCTGGGGGTCCCGGCCCCCAGGCTCCAAAGGCACATTTCCATGGGAGGCTGAAAGGGGCAGGCCTTGTTCCAGAAGCCCACCCCCTCCTCAGAAGGGGCACCGGGGGTGTGGGGGAAAAGCAGCAAGTAATAGTGCAAGCCTGTTCCTGGTGATATGGAGGGAAATACCAAAAGATCAGCGAAAAAGACTTGAGGGTAATTGCCTCTGGGGAGGGAGAGCCATGGGAGTGGGGAGAGGGGGACCCCTGGTTTTTTTTGCAACAAACCTTGTATAACTAAGTAACTGTTCACCTTTTGCTACCAACTGACCTAGGTGCATGCAGAAATTTGAAAAACTAAAATTAGGGAAACGGATGTGGCTCAAAAGGTTCGGCGTCCGTCTACCATATGGAGAGACTGGGGTTCGATCCCCGGTACCTCCCGGTAAAAAAAAATAATAATAATAAAATTAAAAGAAGTAATGGGTACCATTGAGTCAGCTCCCCTCTCCTGTTCTTGGGTGGGGGGCACTGAGGGAAATGGGGGGAAGGACACAGCCTTGCTTAGGAGCCTGCACTCCTCGCCTGCATGAGCACCAAATAGGGGAACCTCGACCTGCCTGCACTGAAGGGGCCGCTCTGAGGGCCAGTGGCCTCTCCCAGGCCCTCCAAACCACACGCTCCACCGAGGGCACTGCCACGGCCTATGGCCACCAGCTCACCAACTGTTCCTGGGAAGTCTGAGCACTGAGAGCTGTGGGAGCCCCTAGAAGGGGACACTTCCTCGCAGGGAAGCCATGTTCTTTCATTTCTCTCTCCTCCCTGCCACCCTCTGCCCCTCCCTCTGTCCCATCAGAGACGGGCAGGCATCCAAGAGAAGGAGGAGGTGACATGGGAGTAGGGGGCTGCTGGGTGACAAGGGTGGAGGGAGGGTGTTCCAGGCTGAGGCAACAGCATGGACGGGTGAAAGGCCTGCCACTTCCGAGGGGTGTGGGGAGTTCCTTTTGGGCACATCGTTGGCTGCTGGGAGGACTGGTGAGGCAGGAAACTTGCTTCTGCCAGGAAATGACTGTTTACCTCTCGCCTCTCCCCTGCCTTTGCCCAGGCCCTGGGTTCCTCTCTCTGCCTCTCCTGCTCCTTACCTCCATCTGGCCAGGCCCTCTTGATCTAGAATCCCAGGTGGGCATGTGTCCAGTGTGTCAGCCTCTAATCCCTCTGGAGACAGTCTCTGAGGATGGGCTGCCATGCGTGTTTGCACGCCCTGTGCAACAACTGCAATGACCTAGAAGCTAGACGACAATGGGAATGGTGGCCTCTGCAGTTGAGCAGTGCACAACTTGAGTGACTGTACTTGGCAATGCTTCTTCAAGGCACAAGTTCTCAATTCCTTCCCTCTAGATGTGGTGTGTGTCCTAGAGGCACAGGGCCAGCAGCCCAGCTGCCACCTCCTGGGACTGCATTCTTTGTGTGATGGGGGAAGAACTCTACATTCCCATCTCTTCTGGGCAGGTGCCTTCTGGGAGTTCTGAGTACAGTTCTGTGCCTTCTTTGGGAGAGAACAGATCAACCCAAGGAGAGATCCCAGGACAAAGAGCTTGGTAGTTGGCAATGGAAGAGGCCCTCGTTGTCCGCAGCATGGCCCAGCAGAATTTCTTGGACCTCAAGTTCACAGCATTGGATCAACTACTATCTTCAGTTCATGGGGCATGCTCATCATTGGCCCATCTTCAGCTCTCTTATATTTTCTCCATTTAATTGATTGATTGATTGATTGATTGATATAATGTACTCCCATGAACCTACCACCCAACCCAAGAATTAGAACATCACCAACGACTTACATCACTTAAACGGTCCCATCCACCTGCCTCCTCTGCCACTTGAGTTTTGTGTTTATCAGTCTCTTGCTTATTTTTGTCATGTGACATATTCATGTAGGCCTAAGTAATATATTATTTTGCTTGCTTATTATTAAACTTTAAACAAAGGGCTAGCAAATGTCTCCTGGGACTGGATATTCATTCAACATTGTATTACTAAGTGTGGGAAACTGAATGACTGACCCCAATTTTTCACGCCTCCTAGTTCAACACCCTTTGACACAGCCTTATCATGGGCGGAGTGAGTGGGTCTCCCCGTCCCAAGACTTGGAGCTTGGCCATGTGACTTGCTTTCACCAAGTGTATGACTATGCCCCAGTTCCAAGCTTAGGCCTTAAGAGGCCTCAAATATCTCCTCCTGCCCTCTTGTACTATGCCACCTCCAGGAAAAGAACTTTTCCTGAGCAGCACTGCCCCTTTAGCCTGGGTCCCAGAAAGAACCTACATGGAACATAGCAGCCCTGGCTGGATCCACAGACCTTCTGCTTGAAGCAGGGCTGCTGGCTAAGCTCAGTCTAAATCAGCCTGAATGGGCCAAGCCCCAGCCAAGCTGCAGATCCAGCTTTAGGCCACTGGAGTTTTAGTGTGACTTGTTATGCAGCCCTACTGTGGAAAAAGCTAACCATTACACCCAGATTCGTCCATGTTGTTATATGAAACTGTATGTAGTTTACTCTCAGTGGTGTGACTATAACACCAATAATTTATCCATTTTCCTAGTGATGGACATTCAGATTGTTTCCATGTTTGCCGTCATGGACAATGCTGCCTTGGACATGTCCATAAATGCCTCTTGGTGCATGTGGGCAAGAGTTTCTCTCGGGAATATAGCTGGGAGCAGAAATACAAATATTCAGCTTTACGAGACTGTAAAATTGTTTTCCAAAGTCTCTCTCACACCAGCCCTGTATGACAGCCTGTTGATCCCATCCTCTCCAACACCTGCTGTCAGCCTTGTTCATTCTTGCCAACTGAAGGTAAAATTGGTGTCTCATGGTGACCTTGAGTTGCAATGACTTGATTACTAGTGTTGGGGTTTGAGTCGGGTCCCCCACAAAGACATGTTCAAGTCTGAAGCCCCGTCCTGTGACTGTGAGCTCATTTGTAAAGAGGATCTTTGAAGATTCTATTAGTTAAGATGAATCAGGCAGGCCTTAATCTAGTGTGACCCGGGGTCTTGTAAGCAGAGGGCATTGGGACACAGCAGCAGGAGACAGGAGGCAGACAGCACATGATGGAGGCAGAGACCACGTGATGGGCGGCAGGCCAGCCACCCCCAGAACGCTACCGACTTCAGAGAAAGCATCATCCTGCCATCACCCCGATTTTGGCCTTCTAACTTCCAAAACTGCGAGACAATAAATCTCTGTTGTTGAAGCCATCCAGCCTGGGACATTTGTTACGCAGCCTTGGCAAACTAAGACAAGTAGTGAGGTTGAGAAGTCTCCATATACTTACTGGTCATATCTTTTCCTCTATGGTAAAAGACTGTTCTGGGCTCTTGGTTATTTTTCTACTGGATTTATTTTCTTATTGAGTCACAGGAATTCTTTATATATTCTTGATTCCAAGACTTTGTTGGTATTTTCTCCCAGTTTGTGACTTGTCTTTTTACTTTCTTTTTTATGTCTTTTGATGACTAGATGGTCTTGATGTTAACATAGCCAAATTTCTTGATCTTATCTTTGATGTTTGGTGTTTCTTGTGCCTTCTAAATTAACAGCAAATGGCCCCAGTAGGAACAATTGGATGCCAAATGTTCCATAGCTGGGGAAAGTTACGTAAGTAGTCCAACTCACACAAGGAAATACTATACTGCAATTAAAAAGCATATTTATGATACAAAAAAAAAAGTCTTCACATTAAAATAAGTAAAAATAGCAGGTGACAAAATGTTACTCATCATTCTATTTTTGTACGTCGGGATGAACTGACATAGGTATGCAACCTTTCATTAGGCATAGATTTAGCATCAAAAACAGTCTTATTTGAGCTCGGTCCATCCCAGCAAGGAGGAAGAAGGGTCCTTTAGTGCTAGAGTGTGTGCTCCTGTGATACAAGCCAGGCTCCCACAGGCAGGTCTATACTTTCAAAGGAGGCAAAGCCAAAGTCAGATGGACAAGGGAAATTTATTCACCCTGATTTGAAATTAGCCTGTGTTGTTCTGAAGGAAAAAAATAATGAAAATGGGGAAGCAGATGTGGCTCAAGCAATTGGGCTACTGTCTACCATATGGGAGGCCCTGGGTTCAATTCCTGGGGCCTCCTGGTAAAGGCAAACTGGCCTGTGCAGCAAGCTGGCCCGAATGGAAAGCTGGCTGCCGCGAAGTGCTGGCCAGTGCAAGAGTGCTGACCTGAGTGGAGAGCTGGTGCAGCAAGATGACGCAACAAAATTAGACACAGAGGAGAGACAATAAGAGACCCAGCAGACCAGGGAGCTGAGGTGGCGCAAGAGATTAAAGTGCCTCTCTCCTATTCTGGAAGGTCCCAGGATCTGTTCCTGGTGCTGCCTAAAGAGAAGACAAGCAGACACAGAAGAACACACAGCAAATGGACACAAAGAACAGAGAGCGAGTGCAAAACAACAAGGTGGGGAGAAATCAATCAATCTATAAAAAATAATAATAATGAAAATGGTGCTCACTTGGTGAGATGAACTTAACCCTTGTCCCTGCGGGAGTGGTCCCCACAGCTCTTTGAGAGGGCACTGAACTGGGCCTGGGGCACCCACCTCATCCCCAAGCAAGGTGCCAGGATGGGGAGGGGGAGAGGGGCAGGGACTTTGAGATTTGTCTTAAAGTTACATTTATGTAACAAATGCCCTGATTTATTGCTCTTGCCTATTTCGGGGGGCTGGTAGTGGGCAGCTCCTATAGACTGGTGGGGTCACCTAAAGGGCCCTAGGCCACCACTTGTACTACATCTGGTCTAGAGCCAAAGGGACAAGGATTTCCTTCCCCAGTGGGGTGGGAGGCATCTCTGGGCCAGGGTGGTGGGGCAGAGGACGTGCCAGACCTGAGGAGGCGTTGCTGGGGCACCTCCTTACTAATGATGAGCTGTTGCAGGTTTCGTGTCTCCTCCCCCCACACCGCCCAGCCCTCCGGAGACCCCTACCTTGGGCAAAGGCCTGCACAGGCCTGCCTCGCCATCTGCCTGCCTGGGGGGACTGAAAGGGGCTCTGGCCATGTCTTGTATGGGGAACAGTTGCAGGATCAGGTGAGCCTGGGCTGCCTGGGGCAGAGGGAGAATCAGATCTCACCTCCACCTGGGAAAGAACGTTAGGTAATGAGCTCCCTGTCACTGCCACAAGTGGCTGTGGGAGGAAATTTTTCACTTAGCACATAGTAAGTGCTCAATCAATATTGGTCAAATGGATGGTGAGTGAATGAAGGTTGTGGAGGGGTCCCCATCCCTGGGGAGGGAAACAAAGATGGCACTCCCCCAAAATGAGAGATGGGTCTTCCCTCTCTCTCTTCCCCACCACAGAGCTCCACACAGGCTCCAAGGGAAGCCTCTGAGGTTATGCTCATCCCCCACCCAACTCGGGGGCACAGACATGCAGTGGGCGACCTGAGCTGATCTTGGGGTGCTCACGCCGTGGGGAGCCTGCAAGGCGCCGCAATGAACTGGAGGGGCTTTTGAAGTGCTGGCACCTTCTAAGGACCCAGTTTAACAAGCCTGGTGCTGTGGGCGCTTGGATGAAAGACATTGTATAAAGACATGATGCAATTACCAATTAAGGCCATTTTCCTTAGAAACAGGAAGCTCTCCTTTGCCAGGAGTAAATAGAGGGGGAGGCCCTGCCTGGGGACGGGACCTGACAATCAGGAGGGTCGTTCCAGGTGGGCTCAGAGGTCAGCCTGAGCCAGGGGACGGCATCAAGTGGAGCTGGAGTCCCCTCCCCCTTCTACTGCACTCCAAGGATGAAGAGTCAGCCAAGGGCAGCTGGGACCCCTGGTGGGTGGAGGGCCCCCCCGACACCCCCCACCCAGACCTAGCTGGACTCCCGGAACTACTGGGCCAGCCCAGGTGGAGGGCACCGGCTCCGTGTAATCCAGGCAGGCCCCCGACATCATCTACAGGACACAGCCTCGACGCAGAGGCTGACAAGGGGAAGTTGTGTCCGTGACTCCCTTTTCCTTAATCTCACTAATCTGTTGAGCGCCTCCTATGTGACACCAAGAGGCACAAGAGATGAGCATGCCTGCCCTCTGAGGGCTTCCCTTTGGAGGAAACCCCCTCCTGGGGGCTTATGGGGGCCGGGTGCTGTGCTCAGTGCTGTCACTGGGTCTGTTGTGGTCCCCACTTATGGACGAGGACAGGAGCCTCAGAAGAGGTAAAGGGGCTCGACCAAGGGCCCAGCTCGTGAGCGGGCAGCTGGGGTGCAAGCCCAAGCTGGCTGAGCCTTGTGCCCATCACTGAGGCTCCGCACCCCTCCTGACTCCCCGCTGCCCTGCCGCCATGTGCAGCTTGGAGGCTGGTAAACGACGCCCTCCAGGGCCCACCCCTCGATGGGCAGCCCCCCTTGCAGACTTCCAGCCTCCACGTGGCCCTCCGGGCCCGAGGCCCCTTGCACTCCACACGTCCACACCAGACCCCAGCATCCTCCCCCTGCACCCCCATCTCTGGGGCCACCTTTCCACCCTCCAAGCCAGGGAGGATGGATCAGCTTCCACCCCTCCCACTATACCCCCCCCACACACACACACAATCCAACAGCCACGGGGCACTGTCCCTTCCCCCTCTGGCAATTCTGCCACCCACCCCCTCCTCACCTTCCCCACAGGGCACCTGGACCGACCTGGCAGCTTCCCAGCCCCAGACTGCCCCCCTCCAGTCCCTTCCACGGTGAGCAGGGGCAGCTTTCTAAAATGCATAGCTGACCATCCATCAAGGCCCTTCATCATTCCTCTCCATCTTATTTCCACTCTCCTTCCACCCCATTCTCACCCCAGGTCCCCAGCACATCTGGATCCCTCTTCTTCTGGCACACTCCTCCTACTTCAAGCCTCAGCTCAGAAGTCACTTCTTCAGGGAAGCCCACCTTGACTTCCCCCTCACTCAGAGCCTCTCTGGCTCTCCTCTGACCTTCCTTGGAGCTTGGGGGCAATGCTGGCCCTCCTCCTGAATTCTCGAGGCTCCTTGCACCAGGGGTCTCCACATCTGTGCCTCGAGGGGAGGCAGGCCTGGGCGGGAGGTTTGGCACAGTTTCAGGCCATCAGCAAATTCTCAGACATATTGTGGCTGTGCTCTGTGGAGCCTCACCCAGGCTGGCAGGACACCCAGGGACAGCAGCGTCATGTCACAGGTGGGTCAGTCGGGGTCTAGAACTGGGACCCAGCCATCCAGAGCAGACCCAAGGGGGGCCTCGACTCCGTTTGCCATCAGCCCTGTCTTGTGCCACCTGCTCCCTTGGCCAGTGGAGATGGGTTCTTTCACCATTACCTCCTGAATTAGATTCCTCTTGCTCCATAGCACATTGCCACAAATTGAGAGGCTCAAATCAGCACATGCATTTATTACCTCACATTCCCCATGGGTCAGACTCTGGGCACAGCTTCACTGAGTCCCCTGCTCAGGTCCCACAAGGCTGCAGCCCAGGTGCTCCCCATGTGGAGGCTTACCTGGAGAAGAATCCACTTCCCATCTTCCAGGACCCAAGTACTTCCCCAGGAAGCCCTCTGTGATTGCAGCGGTCTACCCTGATAATAGTCAGGTTCAGCACCTAGAACTAAGGGAATTGCATATATTATTGCTAGTCCTTAGGACAAAACTCAAGGTAGAAGTTACTTTTCCCATTTTGCAGATGAAGCAACTGAGGCTTAGAGAGGCTACATAATTCGCCCAAGAGCACATACTTAGCAAGGGAAGGATACAGTATTTGGACTCATATCTGCCCTAACCTGCCCTCCGTGGAGTTTCTCCAGCCCTCACAGGACAGCCTGTGCCACCGTAACCTGAGGAGGGTCTTCCCACGAGTGAGCTCTGCTCCTCTGGAATTGAGCCCCAACCTCTGGGGCTGTGTGGCTCTGGGCCGATGGGCAGAGTGCACAGTTGGACTTCTTCCCCTCGGGGACCAGCATGTGGGTGGAGCCCCTGGGTGGTCCTGAGCAGAGCTGCTGACCACCTGCACAGGGACAGACTTGGTAAGGCCACCAACCCACAAGTCACAACCGCCAGACATGGTCCTGAGCCAAGCGAGGCCGCAACCTTAGAGAAGTGGGGTGGGTGGCTAAGACCAGTGACTTGGGAGCCCTACTGCCTGGTGCAAGCCCCACTCGGACGCCAGCTGGGGGACCTGGGGCATGTCACCTAGCCTCTCTGTGCCCCAGTTTCCCCTCCTTTTAAATGGAGACAATAGGAACAGTACCTCCTTCAAAGCTTGTGAGAATTGGATGATTAATACCCATGTATTAGTCTCCTACGGCTTCTTTAACAAATAACCACAAACTTCAGTGGATTGAAACAGCATAAATGTATTATCTTCCAGGTCCATAACTGAGAAGTCTGGCATCAGTTTCCCTGGGCTAAAGTTAAGGTGTCAGCAGGGCTGGCTCCTTCTGGAAGCTCTAGGGATGAATCTGTTTCCTTGCCTTTCCCAGCTTCTACAGGCCGCCTATATTCCTTGGCTTGTGGCTGCTGCCTCCATCTTCGAAGGGCCTCATTCCAATCTCTGCCTCCATCAAAATCACCTTCTCTTAAGACCCTGACTTCTCCTTCATCCCTCTTATAAGGATCTTTGTGATTTCATTTAGGGCCGCCCCGATAATCCAAAATAATCTCTCCATCTCCAGACCCTTAATCACAGAAGTCCCTTTTGCACTATAAGGTAACATGATCATAGGTTCTGGAAGTTAGGACATGGACAATCCAGGGGACCATTATTCTGCCGACCACAAACTGTAAAGCACGTGGAACAGTACTCTGTAAATTATTAAAATTATTACCACTTGTCTTCAAATGCAGGAGCCAAAGCTTGGGTCAGAACCCAAGGCCAAAGGCCAATGAGCCCTCTGCACGTTGAGGGCCAGGCCGGGGGGTGGACTAGCATGACCATTACAGAGCCCCTCCTTAGGAAGAGTCAGGGTCCAGGAAAGTCAGGGTTACCTCCTGTGCTCTTGGGATCAACCATTCATTCAACATATTCCTCTGAGCATTGGGAGGCCGCAGCTCAAGCCTCAGAGGGTCTCATATCAGGGGACAGCCAGCTAAAAATCACGGCCTACGGCCTCCTCTTCTAGCTACGATAAAGTAACAGGGCTGGATCTACCCTCCTGCCCTTAAACAAAAGTCATTCAAAATGGATATATTTCAAGTTTTCAAGTCTTCAAGGCATCTGTCACCAGGCAAGAGCAGTGGCCCCTGAGAGACAAGAGACAAATGTGTGAGCCCGGCAGTTGCCCCAGATCACTGCATAGGAAGAACCCCAGGTGGATCCTGGCAGACTCCATGCATTCAGGGAAGCCCAGGTGGCTAGAGTCCACAGTGTATCAGAAGAAAGAAAGCTGCACAGAGAGAGAACTGGTTGATCAGCAGAGGGTCCCTGTTGTTTATCCAGCAGAGCCCTGGTCAGCTCATGGGTGTAAGGAAACTACCCAAGGCCAAGGGGTGGGGGTGCATCATCTGACAGGATTAGAGGGAAGGGCTCTAATCCACAGAGCTCACACTGGGACAGGAATAGGGCCTGTTACCAGCTAGAGTAGAAAACCCCACAATTCACAGGAATTAGGGAAAGGAGTCAAAGGATTTCACCTCAGTGGTTGGCAACCATTAGACCTAGATCAAGTAATTGCTATGGTCCCGCCTAACAAATCTTTAAAGCAAAGCCTAAAGGATCAAATGGTTTGCAAGCAACATACCTGCATCCCAGAACAAAGCTTAGGAATATTTACAGGAATACAAAACTATTCAGAACAATCTGGCACTTGATAAAGTAAAATTCACAATGTCTGGCATCTAATCTAAAATTACCAGGCATGCAAAGAAACAGGAAAATCAATCAATTGAGACTGGCATAGAACTGACAGAGATGTGATAATATAGCAGACGAGAACACCAAAACACATTATAACTGTTTTCCATGTGATCTAAGTGCTACAGGAGAGACTGAACATGTTGATCAGAAACCAAAGATATCTAGAGATGAACACTACAATGTCTGAGATGAAAATTATACAGGTTGGAATTGATAGTTAAGACATTGCAAAAGGTAATATTAGTAAACTTGAAGAAATAGCAGAAGAAACTATCCAAAATGAAACACAGAGGGGGAAAAAAGGACTCAAAAAATAATAATAGATCATCAACAAAATGAATGGATTTCATATGGAAATTCTAAAATTGACATGCTGGTTCTAATTGAACTGGAAGTGAATGGAAGGACCTAGAACAGCTGAAATGCAAGTGGAAGGACATAAAATAGCTGGGAAAAACTTTGAAAAGGAAAAAGTTGGAGGATTACTATAAAAAGACTTATTGTGAAGCTACAGTAATCAACACAGTATGGTATTGACATAAAGATAGAGAAATAAATTAATGGAACAGAAGAGAGAATCCAAAAATAGACCCACACATATGTGGACAACTGATTTTTGACAAAGATGCAAAGACAAGGCAGTGGAGAAAGGACATGTTTTCAACAAATGGTACTGGAATCATTGTTTATCCATGTGCAAAAAAGAGAGTTTCAAATCTATACCTTGTATCATATGTAAAAATGAACTCAAACTAGATGATAAGCCTAAATATGAAATCTAACATGGAAATCTAGAAGAAAAAGAAGACAATCTTACAACCTGGTGTTAGGTCTTTGATACACCAAAAAAAAAAAGAAAAAAAAAAAACAACATAATCCATAAAAGAACAAATTGACAAGTTGGACTTTGTCTAAATTTATAACTTCTGCTCTTCAAAACTCATGCTATGAAAGTGAAAAGACAGGCCACAGACTGGTAGAAAATATTTACTCTGACAAAGGATTTATATCCAGAATATATAAAGAACTCTCAAAACTCAATAATAAGGAAACAAACAACCCAATTTTTTAAATGGGCAAAATATTTGAACAGACACTTCACCAAAGATATAGAGATGGCAAATAAGCACATGAAAAGATGTTCAACATTGTAAGTCATTAGGCGAATGCAAACCACAATGAGATATTGTCACACACCCATTGAAAGAGCTAAAATTAACATTAAAGGGAAACGGATGTGGCTCAAGAGGTTCGGCATCCAACTACCATATGGAGGGACCAGGGTTCGATCCCCGGGACCTCCCGGTTAGAAAAAAAAAAAATTAACATTAAAAAAAACTGACCACAGAGAAAATAGAATTCTCATATACTTCTGATGGGAAGGTAAGAAGGCACAACCACTATGGAAAAAATACACCTACCACATGATCTGTTCACTCCAGTGCTCAGTATCTACCTAAGAGAAAAGAAAGTATATGTCCATAAAAGCCTCACAGCTGATTTATTTGTGTCTCTAAAACCTGGGGGAAAAAAACAAAGGTGAAAGGCTAAACAAATGGTGGTCTCTTCAGGTAATAGACTACTACTCAGAAGAAAAAAAAAAAAGAACAAACTACTAGCACATGTAACAACATGAATGAATCACAAATTAGTTACACTGAGTGAAAGAAGCCAGACCCCACCCCCCAAAAAAGAGTACATGTGACAATCTTCACAGTTTTTCCATAAACCTGAAACTGCTCTAAAATTTAAAAGTGTATGTCTTAGTCTGCCAGAGCTGCTATGACAAATATCAAAGGCCAGTTGGCTTAAAAAGGGGACTTTATCATTTCATGGTTTAGAAGGCTAAAAGCTCAAAATTGAGATCATTTTTTTCACTCTGAAATTGTGGCGCTCTGGTGCTGGCTTGCCACAGCCCTTGGGTTCCGTGGCTCACATCTCTGCCTCTCGACTTGTGGGGACCTCGCTGGGTGTCTGCTCTTGTGGGTTCCACTGACTTCCCTTGATGAGGCCTCTGGTAATAGAGGTTAAGGCCCACCCTAACTCAGTTTGGCCACACCCAAATAGGAATTTATTAGAGTCTTTTCACAGTGAGTCCACACCTTAACTAATAATACATCATCAAAGGTCCTGTTTACAGAGGGGTTCACACCCACGGGAACATGCATGAAGTGTGTTGGGGTACACGTGTAGCTCAGATGGTTGAGCACCTACTTCCCATGGACGAGTCCCAGGTTTGATCCTTGGTACCTCCTAAAAACAAACAAAAAACAAAAAAAAACCAACTCTCACTGGGAGCTGATGTAGCTCAATTGTTGAGCACCTGCTTTCCATGTTTGAGGTCCTGGGTTCAATCCCTGGTACCTCCTTAATCAATCAACCAATCATCAATCAATAATAAAGTTTGGGGAGCAGATGTAGCTCAAGTGGTTGAACACCTGCTTCCCATGTACAAGTCCCGGGTTTGATCTCTGGTACTTCCAAAAAAATAAATAATGTGTTGGGGTACATGATTCAATCTACCACAGTGTTTTTGGGTTTTTTTTTTTGAGGTACCAAGGGCTGGGGATTGAACCCGGGACCTTGTATGTGGGAAGCCTGTGCTCAACCACTGAGCCACGTCAGCTTCCCTGAGTTGGTTTTTTCATTTGTTTTGCTTGCTCATTTTTGCTTTTTCGGGAGGCACCAGAAATTGAACCTGGGACCTTCCATGTGGGAGGCAGGAGCTCAATTGCTTGAGTCATATCTGCTTCTTGTATTTTTTTAAAAAGCACATATTTTATGATTCCAATTATACAATAGTCTAGAAAATACAAAGTCATCTATAATGACAGAGAAAGGAGACCTGAGGTTGCCTGGGGCAGGAAAGAGAGATTTCAAAGAGGCAAGAGGAAACTTCTGGGGGTGATGGACATATTTGTTATCTGGAATCTAGATTCTAGATTGTGGCAATGCTTTTAGGAATGCATACATATGTCAAACTTATCAAATGGTGCCCTTTAAATATGTGCAATTATTCGTGTGTGTATCTAGAGCTTTCCAGCTAGAAGCCGGAAACCCATTGCCTCTGGAAACCCTCACAAGGGCCTTGAATGGGAAGCAAGGGGATTACCATCTCTTCATGTGGATGAGGAAGCCAAGGCTCCCAGGGAGTCTGTGACCAAGTTCTGCCCAGATCCTGTCCTCCTGCCTCCCACCCAGCTCTCCCACCACCCCCACAGCTCCAGGAACCAGCTGCGTGGCTGCCCTCTGCCCTGGCGCTGAGGCTGTGGCACCTCTCTGTCCTGCACAGACAATTCTGCCGCGGCAGCCGCAGTCTCAACAAGTGTTTTCCTCAGCCTTGTTTACAGTTGTTGAACTATTTTCGTCAAATTAATTAAATACATGCTAAATCCTTTCCAATTTGTTGTGCGATAAATTAAAGATGCTAAGATTGTGAAATGCACAACAAAACCTGTTTATTCTGATAAAAGCCCACACGACAGCTCCCAGTCAAGCATCAGAAGGTCCAGAATCCACTTTCTCCCGACCACTTTGATGAGAGCAGGGCTTCCAGGCGCCAAGATCCTCGGTGCCTGGGGGCTCATGGGACCTCGTGGAGACCCGCAGTGGTGGACCGATGCTTAGAGGGAAGGGACGGACTCCAGGGCACTGGAGAGGACTGGGCAAAGCTGCCAGGCACCCAAAACGCTGCCAAGACTGCAGAATGCAGAGCGTCTCCCAGGGTCTCCTGCAGGGCTTCCTGCTCCCTCCGGAGCCAGCTACTTGGAGATAGAGTCACAGCAACATTGAGCCAGTGCTGGGGTGCAAACAGGAGCTCGTCCTCCTCTTGGCAGCTCTCCACGGGAGGTGCTACTCTTGCCCCTTGTAAGAGGAGGAAGTGGGGCACCCAGCCTTGAAAGCAAGGGAGCTGGGGTGGAAGCCAAGCCGTCCAGTGGCTGAGTCTACCAATGACCACCATGCACTCTGGCCACCCCTCTCCAACCCAGCCAGACCACACTCCCAGAAGCTCCCCCGGTCCATGACACCTACCCCCACCCCCCACCCCCACATACAGCCAGCCTCTGCCTCCATCTATTCCCACTTCTGGGCAAAGTGCAGCCCATTAGCCTAGGAGAGCAGAGCAGGCCACCTGCAAGACTCTCTTCACCCAGAACCTTCTCCCTCAGGGTGCACAGAATCACTTAGGGGTCTTGCACAGCCTCCCGGGAGAAAGAGGGCATAGACGCTCCAGCCAGAGAAACTGAGGCACAGGGTCTTGCCTCCCATGAGCCTGAGGCCCCAACTCCCCTTTCCTGAGCACATGGATGTGCAGATTCAAAGGGACCCCACAGCCACTGTCCCATGTGAGCCACTCAGCAAGCCCTGCAGCCGTGTTTGGTCATCCTCATTTTGTGGATGAAAAGATTGACGTCCTGGGAAGAAAAGGGACTTGCCCAGCATCCCATAGAGAGTTGGTGGGAGAACTGAGTTCAGATCCAGAAAAGCTGAGCAGCCAGTGCCCAAAGCCTCCATCACTCAGGCTCCTGCAGCCAAACTAGCACTCTGGGCATCTTCAGGCCCAAAGTACATTTAACAGAGACCCAGGTGCAGGAATTGCTCTGCTCTGATCCTTGGCTTCCACACCTGTGAAGTGGGCAGAGCAAAGCACAACTCCCCAAGTCACTGAGAAGCTCAAAACACAAAGCAACTTGCACATCTTAGATCTCAAAAGGATGGTAATGGTTAGTGGTCATGCCACCACTGGTGGCGAAGAAGAGGTTGAGGACAAACTGAGTGAGCTGCAGGCTGGTGGCTCCTGCCGGGCAGCACCCCCAACAGATCTTATTCCTGAGCGTCCACTCAGGGGAACAGCAGCCCCAATGGCCCAGAGCAGCTCTAGGGCAGAGGGTAGCCCAAAGAGGTTCACGAGAACAGGAGGGAGTGCTTGGCTCTGGCCAGACCGGTGGGGAGGACATGGCCAAGGGAGGGAATCAGAGGGACATTGAAGCTGGGTTTTGAAGGATGAGTAGAAGTTTTCCAGACAGAGGCCAGGGTGGGGTGTGGAGGAGGATTGCAGACACAGCTTGTTTATAAGACACTGCCTTTCTCTCTCATTTGTCCCAGGAATGCTCGTTGGTGGCAATGACTCAGCCGGAGAGATGTTTGCTGTGGCTGGAGCAAGGGGGCACAGGACAAGGGAATGGCAGGATGTGTCTGTAAAGGTGACAAGTGCCAGGCCATGTGGGGCCTTGCAGGCCAGGTAAGGGGCTCCATCCTGAGGATGAAGGGGCAGAGGGAGATACAAAACCGTCACTCTGGCCACAGGCACAGAGGTGTGGGCCCAGGCCCCGCTGGAGCTAGAGAACCAGAAAATACTGACAAGCAGTGCAGGCAAGAGGCGCCTGGTGGTGTCGATTAGAGGGACACTCGTGGAGTAGAGCCTGCAGGATGTGGGGAGCAATCAGCTGTGAGCTGAAGGAGAGGCAGTCACCCAGGGTGCCCCTGACTTGCTCTGATGTGGGTAATGGTGTGGATGGGGTCTCAGTCGTGCTCAGCCAGGGAGGCAGAAACACAGGGAACCTCATAGAATAAAGGCTTTGTTACGGGGATTCAATTTGACCCAACTGGGGAGGAGCTGGGGAAGAAAAAGGCATCGGGGGACAGTCACCAGCCAGCCCTCCTGAAGCAGGGAGCTTGCAAGGAATCTGGAAGCCAGGCGGGTCCAGCAGCTGGAGAGGGAGGCAGAGACCAGTGCAGGCATCCACGGAAGGCCTCAGCAGGCTGTTGCATCATCACAGCCAAGCACCCAGTGGAAGGCCTGTGGTCCCTGAGTCAGCAGAGATGGCAGTTGGGAGGGAGAGCTGGGGATCAGGGAAGAGGACAAGGAGAGGAAGGAGCGAGCACCAAGGGGAGTCTGCTGGCACCTCTGCATCATTTTCTCACCACCTCTAGCCATGGCCCAGATTCCTAGTTAATCCAACCCTGACTCAGAACCTGGGAGGGAAAGGGTTTCTAGGAAACAAAACTCTGCTAGGCCAACCTGTGCCAGTACAAAACCATCCCAGGGGAAAGATGGAAGCATTTGCTGAGGCCAGGCACACGGGAGCAGGGGAGGTTCAGGGTCGCCCCGTACGGTTGCATAAGTTGCTCACAGCTCAAGGACTCCCGGCTAAGGGAGCAGTGGGAGCTGGACCTCTGACCTTGGCATGAAGTTGCATCTACCTGGAGGAAGGGGCACATTTTTCCAATCTGCGTAAGTTGCAGGTTGAACCTGGGCAAGGGAGTGGGGAGATGATGCATTCCAGCGGAGCTGAAAATATTTGGATTTCTGTCTTTCCCATCTGCAGCCAACCCAGAGCAAAGGGCCACCTCCCTCTAAGGGCCCTGCACACAAGGTCCTTGTTAACAGTCAAACTAACCAAGAACAGGCTCAGGACATATGGTAATGGTCCTAAAATCCCAGAAGACCTAACTAGGTCCAAGGGAGGGGTGCCAAAGGGGCAGAGGCCAGCTTACCAGGAAGAGTTTCGCCTCGGGCACAGCTGTTTCAGATACAAAGTGGCCTTTAGAGGTGGTGAGCTCCCTGGCACTGGAGATGTGCAAGCAGAGGTGCATGGGTACTTGGAGGGTATGGTGCCACTGAAGCATCAGGTGGCAGTTCAACCCCTTGTGCCTCGTGGACTGTGAGTCAAACCTTGGAGGATGGGAGGGTGGGGCTTCCCCTCAAGCCCGCCTCCCCCCACCCTCCCACTTTCCCTGCTTCCTTCTGTTTGGAACCAGCTTGGGTATTTAGAAGATTAATTTCATGTTTGTGCAAAGCAGGGGGATTAGGAGGGGAGGAGACCAAGGTTCTCTGTGGGTTGTTAAGAAAACATCATCTAAAAAAAGACTCTGGCAAAACCGTACATATCATAGCTGAACGTGCTGTTTACCACCGACAACCTGGGGCTTCTCGTTGGTAAGTGGCTTTCATTCCCTGCTGTCAGAACCAATACACTTGGGCTCTGGAGACGTTAAAAGGCAGGGTGTGGTGGGGTTGCTTCGATCCCTCAGAGCAGGGATGTGGGGGTGTCCCCTACTCTATCCTCACCGCCGTCTTGCTGGGGCCCCAGCTGCAGCCTCAGGCAGCCCTCTTCAGTCCACCACCGCCTCTGGCATCACTTCTCAGCCCTCCTGGAGGGAGCCAAAGGGGAGACCGAGGCTCAGAGAGGGCCCAGGCTTGCCCCGGATCACACAGCAAGTCGCTGAGGCCCAATCCGGGCCTCAGTCCTCTGCACTGTCACTGGCACGGAGAGATTGAGGTGGTGGGAGGAGCTGGGCCACAGCAGTCCTTTCCTATCGGCTTCTTCCTAACTGTGAATGGGTAGCCAAGGGATTAGAGACATCTGAGGAAAGCCCATCACATAAAAGAAAAACCAAGACAAATATTAATATGTCCCAGATCCATTTATATAAATTCAATACAAACAAAACTAATATTCGACCATAGAAGACGTCAGGAGAGTTTGGGTTGGGGGGAATGATTGGATGAGGGCATGAAGGATCTTTTGAGGTGCTTAATGTTCTGTTGCTTGATCAGAGTGCTGTTACCCAAGTGTCGTTAATTTTATGGTAATTTATTGAGCTATTCACTTATGAATACATAGGTTATATATCAATAAAATTTACCCTCAAAAAAAAGACGCCCTCAAAGGAAACAAACATAATTCAGGGGATAGAAGATAACTTTAACAAAAGCTCCAATTAATCCCCAGATGGATTCAATGAGTAAACAAAAAATAGCTAGGGGAAATTAAAAGTATATTTTCTAGAATTAAAAAAAATATATGTAATAAAAGAGCTACTGATTAAAGTTGAGGAATCTCCCAGAAAGTAGGGGTAAAAAAAGAGATAGAAGATGAAAGAAAAGATTAGACATAGGGGGTCAATCAAAGTAAGCCAATGCCTAACACTGGGAGTTTCAGAAAGAGAGAACAGAGAATAGAGAAGACGGAAATTATCAAAGACATACAAAAAAGAAGTTCCCAGAACAGAAGGCCATGAGCCTTCAGATTGAAATCACTTGGCTGAGTACTCATCATGATGAGTGGAACAAAACAAAAGATACCTAGAGGGGAGTGGGTGTAGCTCAGTGGTTGAGCACCTGCTTCTTACATGTATGAGCTCCTGGGTTCAATCCTTGGTACTTCCTAAAAAAAAAAAAACCACACACACTTAGAAACATAACTGGGGCACTTCATCAGGAATACCAGCAATAAACAGATGGTCCTAAGTATTTCTGCTTGACTAAAGTGTAAACAGTCACCACTGAAGGAACTACAAATCAACCAGCAATCAATTTCTCATCTAATCATTCCTTTGCTTTTCTTTAAAATCACCCAATATATTTCCCTAAGTAATATATTGTTTAGATTTGCTTGTCTGTGAACTTCTGTTCTCCCAGAAAATAACAGAGAAACATCTTCCACATTCTGAGGGGAAATTATTTTTAAACTAGAATTCTATACCCAATCAAACTAGCACTCAAACCTGAGAACTAAGTGATTTTTCAGACATGCAAAAATTCAGCAAGTTTATCATCTATCCACTTCCCCCAGGGGAAAAAGAAAATGTAAGTAAATCAAGAAAGAGGGAGAAGTGGGACCCAGGCAACAGCATTATGGAGTAATGAAGGGAAGTCTTACAAAGAGAGGGGTCCAGATAAGAAAGAGGGTGGGCAGGTAGCAAGCCCCGTTAAGCCCAGGAAAAACAGGGAACGCCACAGATTTGACAGTATCCCTGAAACATCAAAAGAACAAACATAGGCAAAAGAACGGCGTTTAGAAACTCCCAGAGACACAAAAGCTGAACTCTAAAGAAAAAGGCATTTATAGAATACCACTGAGTTCCACAGAGAGCATGCGTAGCTTCATCCTAACAATGTAAGCCCTATTTGCTTTCACCTTTCATCGTCAGCCTATAGACTAAGCAAAGGAGATTTGATTAAGGTGGAAATGCAAACATTTTCAGGCACAACAATGTGAAAGTACAAATGTCAGGTGAAGAGAGGGAAGAGTGAGGAAGAAGAGAGCAGACAAAAATGCAAGAAGCGTCCATATCCTTATCTTGGGCAGCAGGGCCTCAATAATTGATGAAACCATTGACATTCCAAAGACGACTAAGGGAATAATTTAAGATGCAGTGTTAAGCAGGTTGGAAGGAGGGGTGGGGTTGGGGGTAGATAAATAAGTTGAGTCTTCTGCTCTTGGAGCAAGAAGTGATATTATCTACGAGTTGATAAATTAAGAAATACCAAAGTAGGGGACATACGTCATTCTTACTGCCACTCAGCATCTGAGCCCCCTCCACTGTTTGGGGATGCCCCCTCCTTATGAGGCACGCCCCCCCACCCACCCACAGAAGGGGAAATGACATATACTCTTTCCCAGCCTCCCTTGTGGCCAGAGACAGACTTGTGGCCTGGCTCAGCCAAACAGACACACTCGCTCAGACCTGGAAAGCCGTGAGGTAAAGAACCCGGGGCTGGCCAGGCTCATCCGGGCGAGTCTGGAAGCCTGTTGAGGTAGCCACATTCAGCTTCTAGATGCAGCAGGACTATAGAGCAGTGTCCAGCATCTGGGGTGCTGGTTCTACAAGCTGCAGCGCTGACCTGAGTTCGGGTCTCTTCCTGGGGTTCACCCACAGCCTCCCCTTGATTTTGTGAACCTCAAAAATGCCCTTTCTACTTAAATTATCCAGACTTGGCTTCTATTGCTCGGAGCTGCAAACGCGGAGCGGTGCAAGCGAGACAAGCTTGTTGTTCCTTAGCGGATAGGAAGGTAATCGCCAGGAAGAACCGAAAACAAAAGAATTACAAGAATTTGCCTCTGCAGAAGGGGGATGTGGGCAGGAAGGGCTCTATTACATTTCATTATAGAAACTCCTCTCTATGATCCTGTTTTTTAACCCATGTGCACTCATTAAGTTGATGAAAACTTAATTTTATATGTAGTTTTAATTTCAGGGGTCAAGTTCTGGTTGGGGACAAGGCCAAGGGGTGACAGTCAGGGGGAGTAGCTGCATGGTATGGAGGAGGGGTCACTGGCCAGGACGTGGGATGAAGCCCCAAAGACACTGAGGCCTCCAGGGTGATGGGGTGATGGGTAGTAAACATCTTTACAGAAGGAGAGGTGGTGAGGGTAGATAAAATAGGCCTCCAAGGAGCCTCATAGGAGCTTCTCTGCCAAGGTAGGCCAGCAAACCACGGCTACCGGGAAACAGGCTCTGTACTTGGTCCATTGCTCCAAGCTCCCTCCAGACTCAGGCTCTTCTTCCTCTCCGCCTCGCTGGCCCTTCCCACCTCATGTTTAAGCCCACCCAAGTACTGACAAAAGCTAGTAAGAAACATTCCCCAGGAGTCTCATAAAGTCCCACATTGGAGTGGATCTGGTTTCATAGAGGTTGGGCATGATATGATGTGGGGAATGAATGGAAAAAGTAAAGAAGTTCTGGCAGGAAAGAAGGTGGGAGGGGGAGGGCTCAGCTGCTGTCAGCAAACATCTGCAGAACAGACGAGGGCCAGGAGGTAAAACATCTGTGGTCTGAGCTCCAGATAGCTGAGATCAGCGATGGGTGGATGCTACAGGGCCTTGGATTTGGGTTCAAATAAGGAAGCCCCAGCTCACGGTCCTGAGATGGACTTGGGGAGTGAGTTCCCGCTCCAAGTGTATACAGAGACTGCACCTCCACGGAGCTGGGCTGGCGTGGGTGGGGCTGACAGGGAATGAGGCTCTCCTCCAGTCCTGAAAGGAGAAGAAAAGGAGGCGAAGAAAAGCGGGCAGAGGGAGGGGACGAGAGAAACGGGGTCCAAGGCGAGAAAGGAGATGCCATAATAGCAGCTGCCGAAACAGCAGCTTAAGATGGAAACGTGCCCTTATTTGTGGGGAATTTGTTTCAGCAAATGAGAGACCGTGATGACTGTCTTCTGAAATGAGCACCATCTGGAAGAAAGCACCAACTTCCACAAGACCAATTTTTTCTCCACTAATGAACGACACTAATTGTTAGTGCCCGTCCCGACTTAGCTGTTTAGAAAGCAGCTTTTCATCCCATGAGCCAGGCTGCCCCGGTTCATGGCCACAAGCCTCTGGGTCTGAAGGTTTGACTGAAACGATGTTTATTGGGAAATAGATCGTATATACCCAAGAGTGTATGAGATGCATAAGTACAATTCACATAATCATTAACTTAACCCCACAGCTTAAGAGCTAGAATATTGCTAGAATCTTTAAGGTCCTCTGGGTGTCTCTGGGGGGAACAGCTGTCCAAATTTTGGGTTAATCATTCCTTTGCTTTTCTTTAAAACCACCCACACATAATTCCCTAAATAATATATTGTTTAGTTTTGCTTGTCTGCAGCCTTAATATCAATGGACTCGTACTGTATGAATTCTTCTCGGACTTTCTCCTTCCACTAAATGTTGTTTTGAGAGCCAGTTACCATGATGGTTGTAGCTATAATGCATTGATTTTTCATTCTCTATAGTTTTCTATCAAATGAATATACCATAGTTTATTTATCCATTATCCTGTTGATGGACACCTGGAATTTTTATCTTTCCGTACGTGTCTCCTGGTGTACACACATGTCCCAGAAGGTCTCCACGGCGTGCGAGGGGGATTTGAACTGCTGAGTCACAGAGCATGCACAGTTCAACAGCACTGGGTAAAGCCAAACTCTTTGCCAACGTGCTTGGGCTCTGTGTTTTCCCACCAGCAGTGGGTGAAACTTCCCATTCTTCCTCATTCTTGACAGTCCTTGGTATTGGCCAACTTTTAAGGTTTTGCCAGTCTGGTGGATATCAAATTGTATCTCACTGTGGTTGTAATTTATATTTCCTTGATTATTTGGTGGAGCTTGTTTCCTATGTCTATGAACCATTTCTCTCTTCTGTCAAATGCCTATTTATGCCATTTGCCTTTATTTTTTTTTTTTTTTAAACTGGGTTAATTGTGGTTTTTTTTAAGAATCATGTAAATTCATTTTAAATTCTGGTTACTAATCTCTTGTCAGTGATCTGAGCTGCAAATACCTCCTTATCTTTGATGGCTTGTCTTTTGACTCTGATATCCAATGTTGAACAAATATTCTTTTTTTTTTTTTTTTTAAGATTTTATTTATTTATTCATTTATCCCCCCCTTGCTGCTTGTGCTCGCTGGGTCAGCTAACCACGCCGTGCGGGCGGGCTTGCCTTCACCAGGAGGCCCCGGGAACCGAACCCGGGGCCTCCCATATGGTAAACGGGAGCCCTACTGATTGAGCCACAGCCACTTCCCTGAACAAATATTCTTAATTTAACCATAGTTGAATGTCTGAATCTTTTATGATTTGTGTTTTGTGTTTTGTGCTTTGTGTGTATGTTTGTGTGTGTGTGTGTTATATTCTCCCATATTGTCTTTTTCAAAGTTTAAACTTTAGCCTTCCACATCTTGGCCTTTAATCAACTTAGAATTTATTTTTATGTAGAGCATGAGGTAGAAATACAATTTTATATTTTCCCAGGTATTTGAATAACGAAGTTCCATTTACTGGTCAGTCTGCCCTTTCTTCACTGATCTCTGTCAAACACCAGGTAGCCATATGTGGAAACTTGTTTCTGGACCTCCTCTTCTGCTTCCTTGGTCCTTGGTCCTCCCTGGTCAGTGTCACCCTATCCTAATCTGTGGTTTTAAAATATACCTCAAGATCTGGAAAGGCAAGCCTCCCTTTTCTTCTTCTTGGCTATCTCCAAGTCTCACTATACTTAAAGGCCTTTGTTTTTCCATATAAATTTTAAAGTCAGCTTGTCAAGTCCCAGGAAAGATCCTGTTGGTATTTTAACTGGAGTTGTATTGAATCTGTAGATCAGTGTAAAGAGAATTGACATCTTCACAATCTGATACTTCCCTGTCTAAGAACATGGTATATCCCTGCTTCTCTTTAGGTCTTTTTAAGTGTCTTTCAATAACATATGTTTTTTCTCCATAAAGGACTTTCATCTTTATATTTTTTTATAATTATAAATAATACCTTTTTAAAAGTACATTTTCTAAAAGATTTTAGCTTGTATGCAGATAGGCATTTTTGTTATTAATGCATTTCTCCAAGATTGACTTTGAAAATTTTAAAATCAATTGAAACTAAAATTAAAAAAAAAAAAAACTGAAAAGTTGCAAAGAGATAATAAGAGACGCAGCAGACTAGGGAGTTGAGGTGGCACAAGAGATTGAGCAGCCTCTCTCCACTCCGGAAGGTCCCAGGGTAGGATCCCGCTGCCACCTAAAGAGAAGACAAGCAGACATAGAAGAACACACAGAGAGTAGACAGTGAGCACAAAAACAGTGGGGTGGGGGTGGTAAATAAATCTTTATTAAAAAAAAAAAAAGTTGAAAGGCTCCTACAATAAATACCCATATTATCTTTCCTCTAGATTTACCAATTGTTAAAATTTTAGGTGCTTGATTTTTTACTTTATTTATTTTTTGTTTTATTTTAAATGCCCCCCGTTGTTTTGTGCTCACTGTCTGCCCTCTGTGTCTGCTTGTCTTTTCTTTAGGCAGCACCAGGAACCAATCCTGGGACCTTCCGGCGTGGAGAGAGGCGCTCAATCTCTTATGTGACCTCAGCTTCCTGGTGCTTGATCTTTAAATGTTGATATTTTTGTCCAGCCTTCTTGCTAACCTTTCTTATTAATTCTAATAATTTTTCTAAAGATTGTTTTTAAATTTTCTACATACACATCCATATCATCTATAAATAATGACAGTTTTGTTTCTTTTGTTCCTATTCTCTTGCCGTCTGTTTATTTTTCCTGTCTTACTGCACTAGATAGGAATTCCAGCACAACATTCACTGAGTGGACAACATGGAATATCCTTATCTTGTTTTGTGCCAGGATCAGTCAGCATTTCACCACGTAGTATGATGTTTGAGAAAACAGTTTTGCAGATGTCCTCTATCAAGTTAAGGCAGTTTCCATCTATTCTTAGTTTTTCATGAATTTTTATCATGCCTATTTGTTAAATTTTATCAATTCTTTTTTTCTGAACATATTGAGATGATCATATGGTTTTTCTCCTTTAACTTTTTATGTCATCAATTACATCAATAACTCTTCAATATTTCTAAGAGCAAACCAGTCTTGTTTCCTGCAACCATATTGGTGATATGTTAATATTTTTATACACTTAGACTTAATTTACTATAATTTACTTAGTAATTTTCACCTATGTTCATATATTTTTTTCAATAGTTTAATAAATAGTTGTAAAGTATTTCCTCTTTTTCTATTCTCTGGAAAAATTTGTAGAAGATTGGATTGATTATCTGTTCCTTGAATGTTTGGAGAACTTCACCTCTAATGCCATCTGGGGCTGGTGTTACCTTTCTGGGAAGAATGTACCTAGTGATTCAATTGTTTAAATGGTCATAAAACTATTCAGGTCCCTATTTTCTTCTTGAGTCAATTTTGGTTTGTTTATTTGTTTGTTTTTTCTTATAATTTATCTATTTTCACTAAGTTTTCAAATTTATCACCATAACAATGTCCATAATATCAACTTGACTATTTAATCTATGAAACGTTTTAGTGCATTCCCCTTTTTATTAATAAGACTATTTTATTTATGCTTTTCCACATTTTTCTTGCTTAATACTAGAGGTTTGTTTTCTTATTTGTTTTTTTAAAGAACAAACTTGTCTCTTTGTTGATGCTCCCTCATATGTTTTTTGTGTTACATACATCTTTGTCCTTACCTATTTCATTTTCTGTCTTTCTAATTTCTTAGGACTTATTCTCCTGGGTTTTTTTTTTTTAAGAATTATTTTATTTATTTATTCCCTACCCCCTCATTATTTTTGTGCTTGTTGTCTGCTTTCTGTGTCCATTAGCTGTGTGCTCTCTCTGTCTGCTCGTCTTCTCTTTAGGAGGCACCGGGAACTGAACCCGGGACCTCCCATGTGGGAGAGAGGCACTCAATCTCTTGAGCCACCTCTGCTCCCTGCTTTGTTGTGTCTCTCATTGTGTTTCCTTTTAGTGTTTCCTTGTTGAATCATCTGTTGCATCAGCTCATTGCACCAGCTAGCTGTCTTTTTTTTTTTTTTTAAGATTTATTTATTTATTTCTCCGCCTCCACCCCCACCCCCACCCCCACCCCCTCATTGTTTTTGCACTCTCTGTCTGGTCTCTGTGTGTTCTTCTCTGCTTGTCTTCTCTTTAGGCAGCACTGGGAATTGATCCCTAGGACCTTCTGGAGTGGGAGAAAGGAGCTCAATCTCTTGTGCCACCTTAGCTCCCTGGTCTGTTGCATCTTTTATTGTCTCTCTTCTGTGTTTCTTTTTGTCACATCATCTTGCTGCGCCAGCTCTCTGCGTGGGCCAGCACTGAATGTGAGTTAACTCTCCACTTGGGCCTGCTCGCCACGCAGGCCAGCTTGTCTTTCACCAGGAGGTCCCGGAAATTGAACCCTGGACCTCCTATATGGTAGACAGAAGGACAATCACTTGAGCCACATCTGTTTCCCTAGCTTGCTGTCTTGCTCATCTTCTCCAGGAGGCACCAGGAACGTGGTAGGCGGTAGCTTAATCACTTGAGCCACATCTGCTTTCCTTCTGCTGGGTTTTTAAAATAACTTCTTTTAATTTTGAATCTTAGAGTTCCCTATTTCTTCTTTGCAAATTTTGTCTTTTTATATTTTTTCCAAATTTTTCTTTTTATCTGTTATCAAATATATCAATAAATAATTGTTCATAATATGTTTATTATTTTGAAAGTTTTGTGTGTCTGCAGTTACTTTATATACCTTCTCTTAGGCAAATTAATTTAATCTTCCTTAGCTTTTTTCAAGTCTTTCTCCACCCATTTCCTTGGATGAGCACAATCAAAGCATAGGAGCCAAGTGAAATAAGGGGGGAAATCCTTATAGGAAGGAAGGGGAATAAATTGGACAATACCAAAATTAAAAAAAAAACAAAAACTTTTGTGCTCCAAAGGACACATCAAGAAAGTAAAAAGAGGGAAACGGATGTGGCTCAAAAGGTTCGGCATCCGTCTACCATATGGAGGGACCAGGGTTTGATACCCGGGACCTCCCAGTAAAAAAAAAAAAAAAAAGTGAAAAGACAACCCACAGAATGGGAGAAAAATTTTGCAAAAAATTCGTTTTAGCAGCCAGTAAGACACCATCTGACTCAGCAATTCTGCCCCTATGTGTATGCCCAAGAGAAATGAAAACATATACCCCCACAAAAATGTACACAATTGTTCACAGCAACATTATTCATAATGACCAAAAAGTGGAGCAACCCAAATGTCCATCAACTAATGAATGCTTAAATAAAATGTGGTCTACCCATGCAATGGAATAGCCTTAAGCCGTTAAAAGGAATAAAGCATTGATACATGCTACAACATGGGTGGGCCTTGAAAATGTCAGGCTAAGCCAAAGAAGCCATCCACAAATATTCTCATATTTTATGATTCCACTTATATAAATGTCCAGAATAAGCAAACCCGAAGAGACAGAAAGTAGATCAGGGGTTGCCTAGGGCTGATGGAGGGCATGTGAAAAATGGAAGTGACAGTTTAGGAGTGAAGGGTTTCTTTCGGGGTGATGAAAGTGTTTTAAACTTATTGTGGTCGTGGCAGCACAACTCTGTGAACATACTAAAAGTTATTGAATTGTACATTTAAATGGGTGAATTTTATGGTATATAAACTATACTCAATAAAGCTGTTTAAAAAAAGAACAGAGGAGAATGGGAAAGGATGTGATTATCTTACCTTATTAATTCTGTCCCTGTCACACTTTAAATATAAGAACACAGCTTGATAGTAAAAGGATGCAAAACATACACCAAGCAAACACTAATCAAGAGAAAGCTGCATGGTATTATTCCTATCAGTCAAGTATACATTCAAGCGAAACACAAAAAGCACAGATCACGAGAAGAAAAACACTATTAACAGAGTCAAAAAGCAAAGCACAGATTGGGGGAAGATATTCTCAATGTATAGAAATGACAAAGAAGTCATATCCGAGACGTATTTTTAAAAAGCTCCTAAAATCAATAAGAAATTTTTAATCAAATTTCAAAATATATTCAAGTCTTGAACAGGCACTTCAAAAAGGAGGCTATCCAAATAGCCAATGAGCTTTGATCATCAAGAAAATGTAATTAAAGCCACAGTGAGAAAGCACGACATACCAGCCAGAATGGCTAAAGTGAAAATGACTGGCATGTTGGCAAGGAGGTGGAACAACTGGAGCTCTCATCAGTTACTAGTGAACTTGTAAACTGATATAATGCTTTAGAAAACTGTTTGGCAGTATCTACGTGTGTTAAACATACACCTGCCTTATGACTCAGCTATTCCATTCTTAGATCTGCAGCCAAGAGAGACTGAGGATCTATGGCCACCAAAAATAGTGTACAGCTGTATTCAAAATAGCTAACAACTACAAACAGCCCAGATGTCTATCAACAACAAAAGCAAAACAAATAGATAAGAGCAGCAAACTTTCTACAGGGGAATACTACACAGCAGTAAAAAAGGAACGAAGTTCTGATACACATAGCAACATGGATATATCTCACTGGCATAAAAATCAGCAAACAAACAAAAAAAAAAGCTATACACAAAAAGTGTAGATAGGGGCCGATTCTATTCAGAAGGCATTGAAGAACAGGCAAATCTAGTGTATGGTGTAGATGTCAGGATGGCAGCTTTGTTTTCTGTGACTGCGAGGACAGAGGCTGGTCTGGTTCTTGATCTGGGTGCTGGTTGCACAGGTGTTCTCATTCTGGAAATTCATTTACCTGTGCACCTATGATTTGTTTGCTCTTCCGTATGCGTTTTATACATCAATAAAAAAAGTTTACACTAAAAAGAAAATTCAAAAATAAATCAGAAAAAAAAAAAAAAAAAAGTTTACATTAAAAACAAAAGCCCGGAAAAGAAGGCTAACTGATGAGTACGAAACATGGGGTTGACAGGGCCAGCAAATAAAAATACAGGTTGTCCCGTGAAACCTGAATTTCAGATAAACGAGTAATTTTTTAGTACAAGAAGAAAAAAAAAGAGTAGTATAACTGAAAGAGTATTTGTTGCTTGCCTGGCGTCCTTTTATCTGGCAAGCCTAGGTGAGTGCCTGTGTGTGTTATCTTACTTCCCTCTGGAGGGAGCTCAGAGAGGACAAGTGACTTTTGGAAGGTCACACAGGCAGGAGGTGCCTGGTGTGTCCTGGACCTGGACAGTGACAGGGAAGCTCTCCTGACCTCTTACTCCCCAGGCCTGTTTCTAAGGCCTTGGCCCTGGTAGACTCCTGCTTTTTCAGGGAGCTCACAGCTTTCCACAAGGCCGTAGACTAGGCAGGTGATGACTCTGCCCTTCCAGCAGAGCCTCAGCATCCTGTCCCACGCCCACTTCACAGCGAAGGACACTGAGGCACAGAAGGCATAGGAACTTGCCCAACATCCTGGGCCTGGCCCCAGAACCTTGCTCCTAATCACTGGGCTATGTTAGCTCACTCCCCCTTCAGTCTGTCCTTCCAGGTTAAAACCTTAAATCACAGGGATTCAGCTCCTGCCTTGTCCAGTCCAGCCCTGAAGGCTTTGAGTGGGAAAGGATGGAGGGGTTCCAACACCACCCCATAAGCCTGGCCTTGAACTACTACACTGGTTTTCATCTGTTTGGTTCATTTATCCTTCCTGGTAAGATTTCATTTGGAGCAAGGTTTGCTGAGGCCAAGGGGAATTTTTTTTGAAACCCCAATGGCCTCAAATCTATTTGTTTTCCAACTTTAATTGATCACAATCTCTAGGATGCTCGTTAACCTCACATCTGGGATGGGCCAGAAATCTTCCTATAAGAAGCCCTGGGAGAGCTTGGGACGCTGGTCAGAGGTCCAGGTGGGGAGCACAGCTTCGTGTCCCAGGACCTTTGTAGCTGGAGGTCTCCAGGTTCTGGGGAGCACCCTCTCCGGCCCTGCAGGCAAACGCCCATATATGGGCAAACACCTCATCTTGCTGCACTCGGGCCTTGCCAGGCCTGGGGAGGGGGTGGGGATGCCCCCCAAGGGCACACAGAGCCCCACCCCTTTGCCCAGCCCTCCCCTGAGCTCTTTGCAAACACTCCTCATTAGCACCTGGCAAGCTGGCTCCACTGTCTTTCCAGGCCTCGCAGAAAGGCCTCTCAGGGGCTGAGAAGCTGAGCCTGCAGCCAGGAACGGCCCTCCAGCAATCCATCATTATCCCTTCCCTCGCCCAGTCCCACCACTAGGTAATCCCATTGTTAATTAAAATCCTGCAGCCTTTAATAACATGGCTCGTAACTGCTGTTTGCACCGGGCCTGAATTGGCTGCGCAGGCTTTGGGGGTCCAGGGGTTTTGTTCCCTGGGCTTTGCTTTCTCAGAGCTCTCCAGCTATCTGTTCATCCAGCTTGCCCTCAGCCAAGAATCCTCCCTGGGCTGCAAAAGTGGGGGTGGTGGGGACCCCCAGAGGCCACTCTGCCCCCCTCAATGTCTCCCATGGAGGGATTCCAAGGAGGAGACAGGTTCTCCACCCCCCAGAGACAGGGCTGCATGGATACAATTGCAGGCCACAGGGCTTAGTGGAAGGCTGCCTCCTGCACACAGTAGGTCTACAAAGGCTTTGGGGCCTCCTAGTGGCCTCCCGCTGACCTTGTGTACATGTGCCAATGCTGTTCAGTTAAAGCTCGTTCACATCCATCATCTCCTTTTATGCTCACCACGGACCCAGCCCCGATAAAGTGGCAAGGAAACAAGATCAGAGAGGGAGGTGAGTTTGTCAACATCACACAGCAGGCGGGCAGCAGAGTTGGAAGCCCCAACTGCAGACCCGATGTTCTTCCGGATCGCATCTGCCCACTGACTCCCAGGAACCTCCTGGTTTTTTTTCCCTCCTGCCTCTACATCCTCCATCTCCACACTCACCCCCGACCCTGCTTCCCTTTCTCCACTGTTCTAGGTGAGGACCTACGGCCCTGCAGAGATACACAAAAGGTGAGGCAAGGAGGAAAGCCTAGAAGGGGACCAGAGACCACAGCTTGAGGAAATGAGGTTGAGGCTGGAGGCCCCTGTGGCCCCGTGAAGCCATGACCATCTAGCTTGGCCATGTGGTGGACTGAATCACGTGCCGCAACAAAAGACATGTTCTTAATTTTCCTCCATGCTCCTGTGAGTGTGAACCTGTCTGCAAAAAGGATCCTTGGAAAATGAACTATCAGCTCATCTGAGAAGAGGTGTGGACTCGTCTTAAAAGATCCGCTGTAGGTGCAGTCAAACTGAATGACCCCGGCCTCAACCCAGAGGTCTGGAGGCCTTAGGAAGAGAAAGCCACAGTAGGGGAGACCAAGGACATGGCCAGGGCGCTACCGGCCAAGGAGAAAGCCTTGCCAATGCCTTGACTGGGGACTTCTGGACTCTGAAAGTGTGAGCCAATCAATTCTTATTTCAGACAACCCGTTGTGCAGTGTTTGTCACAGCCACTGGGAAACGGGACAGGCCTTGACCTAATTACCACTGCAGTGGACCCTGGGCTGTTCCATCCAGATGACCCTTACCAGGATGAAGGCTGCTAGGAGGGTCACTGGGAATTAGCCTCTGCCAAAGAGAGCCACCCCACCCAAGGTCACTTCCCTTCCTGGGCAGCCTCTGCCCAGTGACTGGTGGAGGTTACAGAGGCCCAGCCCCGGTTCTGAGGTCCCCCAGGGTTACTGTCACAGCCCCACTCCTCCCTCTGCCACACCCTGCTCTGTCCTTTCCCTCCCGCCATCCCCATTAAGCTCCTGCACACAATCCTCCATCCCAGAGTCTGCTTTGGGGGGACCTGACCTGCAACACCCTACTTCTAGAACCTTCCTTCCCCTTGGGATTTCCAGGACCCCGCACACCCCAGCCTGTTTCCCAGGCCTGGTTTCTCTGCCCTGCAGAACTGGAGGACGCAGACCTCTCCTCTAAAGCCATAAATGACCTCAGGGACCCCCAGCAGAAAATATCTGGAGGCCAGGGTCCCCTTCAGTGCCCTTTATGCCTCTGAGGTAGATGTGTTTGTCGCCCCCATTTTGCAGACAAGGAAACTAACATTGGCCCCCACTGGCACAGCTGGGAAGTGTGGGAGATGGGGCTTGGACGACGCCTGCTTCTAAACTGATACTCAGCTCACAGCTTCCTCTGTTGACCCCCTAAAAGGCTGCGTTGCTCACCAGTGGCTTTGTGGGAAAATCGGTTCCTTTACTAATTGGATGCCTCTGGAGTAGGCTCATGCTTACAAAGGACTGCTCGCATTCATTCCGCCATCCCTCCCTCATTCAGCCCTTCCACAAATGTTTTGGGCCTCTACCCTGCACCCGACACTGTGTGGTGCTGGGGGTACCTCAGGGGACAAGATGGACAGAGGCTCTGTCCTCACGGAGCCCTGTGTTCTAGTGAGGGTGATGGGCAGTCAACAGACCAGGAAGTCAAATAAATATAGAACGGGTCAGGGGGCTCGTGAAAACAAAGCAGGAAAGGGGACAAAGCAGGAAGGAGGGTACATGTTTAGACAGGGCAGCCAAGGAAGGGCTCTCTGGGAAGGTGACTTTGGACTGAAGGGTACAGGGTCCGCGTGAATCATAGCCACGTGGAGCCCTTTTTCGGGATCCTCCCAGGGAGGAGGACCAGGCCTGGGGGAAGCAGGGTCCATGCAGGGTGGACTGCTGCTGGGCCAGCCCTGCCTCCCTGCCCTGGTGGCCCTGGCTGATCAGCAGGCAGCAGGCACCCTGTCCCAGTCACTGTCCAGCCACTTCACCCATCTCTGCCCCCTACCCAGGTCTAGCTCACCATCTGGGCGGCCTGCCCAGGGCTCGGAAGCTCAGCTGCATCCTAGGAAAGAAACAACCACGGGTTCCTTACAAAGATTACGACATGTTGGGAGGGCACCCTGAGATTCCAGATGAATCCCTGCTCTGCCCCCAGCAGATGCCAAGGGGACCAGACTACTGGGCACCAACCCAGGCCCCCAGCCCTGTGGGGAGAGGGCCTGGCACTGTCAGTCCTGGGCACAGTTCCTGGGAACCCCGAGCAGATTGTCACATTCTGCAGATCCGACTAGGGACCCCATCAGTGACAAGGCCCGGGTGCAGGCTGGAGCCCTGTGGCCTGCTGCTAGAGACCTGCGGTGAGCCTGTGCTGGCCGCCCTCTCTGGGTGCTCACGAGCCTTTCGAGGGAGGAGGGATAGGCACCAAGCTCTGCCTGCCGGTGACAAGAATGTCTCTCCTTGGCTTCTGTCTGCTCAGGGAAGGACAGGAAAGGTGCCAGCTGGGATGGGAACAGAAGCGACAAGGTCTGACAAATGCAAAACAGACTGCTAGGGAGCTTTGGAACCAACCCCGCCCTGGGAGGCATCTGAATCCACAATAAAGATTCTGTGTTAGTTAAAAAGAATTCTGCTCAGGCCTGGCAGGCAGCTGGGATAAGGGAAGGCAGGGATGGATGACAGTGGCAAATTCCTGAGAAAGGGGACTGCCGTGGACGGGGCAGCAGCCCTTTCCTTGGATTCCCCTTGTAAAGTGGGTGTCATCACACCCTTGGGCTCCACGAGGAAACCGAGGCACAGAGAAATTAAGTGCCATCCCCAAGGGCTGGAGTGGCAATTCCAGCCTGTATCTCTTTGACCCTTGAGAAGCACCCCATCCCCAGGAGATGCCAAAGGCCCCAAGACACCCAGGACCCCAGCGGGAGGGCCCCTGGTCTCTGACACTGACCCTTCCTCGTCTGGTCTCAGGGGCAAACTGCCTGAAGACATGAGGAAGCTTTTGGTGCAGAGCTACTCATGCTTTCTGGCAGACGGGTCCACCTCTGGCCAACATTGGGCCACAAATTCCTTTTGGCTCCTGCTTAAGTTTTTCTGCCCAGTTCCCACAGACACCCAGTGCCCTGGAGTTCGCCTCTCTCCCACCTCCCACGCCAAGGCCCACAGGAGGGATGTTCAGCCACCTTGAGTGCCAGCAGGAGAAAGTGTGGAGCAGAGGAAAGAGCCAGGGCTCTGGAATCATACCAGCTTGGGATTGGATCCCAGTGCTGTGCCATCTTGGGCAAGTTACTAAGCCTCTCTGAATCCCACTGTACTGATTTCCTGTAGCTGCTGTAACAAATTACTACAAACTCAGTGGCTTAAAACAACACACCTTTATTATCTTACAGTTCTGAAGGTCAGAAGCCTGAAACGGAGCTAAAATCGAGGTGTTGGCAGGGCTGCATTCCCTTCTTGAGGCTCTGGGAAAGAATCCGTTTTCTAGGCTTTCCCAGCATCTACCAACTGCTCAAATTCCTTGGCCCCTGACCCCCTCCCATCCTCAAAGCCAGTAGAACGTCATCCCCAAATCCCTATCTCTGACTTCTTCTTTTGCTTCCCTCTTGGATAATGTAGGATAATCTTTTATCTTAAAGTCGGTTGATAAGCAAACTTAATCCCCCTTGCCATGTAAAGTAGCAGGGGGATTAGGACAGGGGCATCTCTGGGGAAGGGGCCAGCTTTCTGCCTTCCACACCTACCCCCTCAACTAGACGTTATGAATCTCAGAGGAGTTGTGTAATAAGGGCCCCACCACAGTGGCTATTGCTAGTTGATGTTTAATAACTGGCCTTTATGAGTATGTGTTTTTATAATAAACTATTTAGGTGGAAAACAGTTTAGAATGTGATCCCTCACCAAAGGGATCAAAAGCTTAAGGGAGCAGTAGGCGCCCCACCCCCCCAGCCCACCCCTGGGCGGCTGCAGGCAGGCTGGGCCACGGCAGGCCCGACAGTGAGGGGTCCCTGGGGGAAGTGCCCGCTCAGGCTAGAGCTTGGCGCCCTGGCCAGCAGGATGGCCTCCTGGGAGGTGGGCCACTCTGAAATCATGTGCCAGGATTAATTAACCCTGGTACAACCAGACCTCCCAGGCCAAACTCTGGCTGAGAATGACCCACCCCAGACCTGGCATTTCCCCAAGCACCCCCAGGTGTAATGGGCTGGGGGGACGCCTCCTGAACAGCATAGCCAGTTGGCTCCAGATCTCTGGAAGGGCTGGTACTTGGGGTCCACTAAGCTTTCTGACTCATCCTCAGATATTTCATAAAACTCTGACCTAAGCAAACTAGGTACTTGGAGTCTTATGTATTTAAGTGAAATTCTAGCCTCTGATTCCCAGAGTCTAATGCTACCAGCTTGTTTTACAAAAAGATAAGCTAAATCCCAGAATTCTTCAGTCTTTTTCCTTAAGAGACTGAAAGTCAGATCTCAAAAAGGAGAGGTTTAGTCTCAAGTGTCTACTGCAGGGGCAAGGCTCCACTCGTGGCTACTAGGGACAGTCGAACAGTCTGTGCACTGCACAAATGCACCCATATAAGGTGTGGAGGGCGAATGAACCATGGGGGTGAGATCCAGCCCACACTGCACTCGCCAATGGCGTGTATAACCCCAGGTCAATGTTCTCCCAGAGGGCATGCTTTTTTTTTTCACAGAGGCACAGCACAGGCCCAAACTTGCTTCTCCAGCTATCTATCGTGGTAGGCAATATGTGGTCCTCCTGCACATGTCCAGGATGCTGCTCAGACCAAATGTGGCACACCTCATGAGCTGACTACACCCAAACTGGTATATCCCCTATTCAGGAGACAAGTCCACAGGTTAAAATCTTGATTGTCAAGGTAAATGTCAAATTTCTATATAAGCTTCTAGATACTCTCCAGTTCTCTGCTTATCTAGTTGTGACCAGTAGCAGTTTATGTAGCACAGGACCTGGAGGCAGCCCTGTTTACACCCACGGTAGCACCCCAGGAGTCCTCTTTGGGAGATGGTTGGAAACCAAGATCAAGGTTGGCTTGAGGTGGGAGGGGTTGGTTGGAAGGAAAGGGCAGAGCAGAACTTCCACCACCAGGCCCCCAGAATTCCAGCATCTTTGGACATGCTCAGTGGCTTCTGAGCTACTTTGGAGAGGCCAGCTTAGGGTCAACACAGATACTCTCTGGGCTCTAGAGGCTGCCTGGCTTGTGTCCTGTTTTGTGAGGAAGTTGGTGTGGAAACCTCCATGCCACCCAAGTCCTGGTCCAAGCCCCACTGGCATCAGTAGTGTGAAGTGTTCCAATTAGTTCTTGCTGCATAACGAGCCATCCCCAAATGTAATGACTTTAAATGTTTTACTATTATCTCTCAAGGTGCTATCGGTTGACTGGGCTTAGCTGGGCAGTTCTGTCACTCATACAATGGCAGTTAGATGGTGCAGGAGCTGCAGTCATTTGAAGACCAGCCTGGCTAGAAGTCCAGGATGGTTTCTTCACTCACATGTGTGATACCTCCACTGGGATAGCTAGACTGGCTGGGGCCTGGCCAGGTATCTCTCCATGAGATGTCTCCACATGGCTAACTTGGGCTTCCTCACAACATGGCAGTCCCAGGGGAGTCGGACCTCTTATGTGGTGGCTGGCTTTCCCCAGGGCGAGCAGTACCAGAGACCCCGGTGGAAGCCACTAGGCTTCTTATGATCTGGCCTGGCAAGTCATGCAGAGTCACTTCCACTACATTCTATTGGTTGCACAGGGCCCATCATATTTACAGGGAGGAAACTATACGAAGGCATGAATATCAGGTGGCATGGCTCATTGTGGGGCCATCTTTGGTGACTATCTACCAAAAGGGAGCACTACCTACAGCAGAGGTAGGGCAGGGCCAAAGGCGGCCAGGGCAAGACATCCCTACTGTCCCCTCTGGCTCCAGACTCAGCTGGGCTCTTTCAGAAACATTGTCGGTTCATTTATTTCACAATCTTTTCTGTCATCTGCTACAGCAATGACTCAGCTCCAGCCCTGCCCTCAGGGAGCCCAGTCACAAAGTAACAGGAATGCACATGCCTCTTTCCTAGGAAATGGACCTTCCAGGTAGGAGAAACACTGAGATATTCCTATCTTCACTACTCAGCCCAAATCACTTGTCTACAGCCTACTCTATGGTCTAACTGGTTCAAAAATACCCAGGATATTTTTTCCTCAAGCACAGCCTCAAGACGATTTAACTCATTATTGGACTTATAGCCAGACCAAGGATGTACACAGCTCTGTACCCATCACCCTTTGTGGCTCCTCCCTTCCTGGGCCTCCATTTTCTCTTGTAAGAATGGAAGTTATAAAGAGAGGGAGGAGGTTGACCACGACTGGATCATGATAATGATCAATGGATTCCAATTATTTTTGTGGCCTTAGACAAGATTCTACTCCTGTCAAAGTCTTCATCTCCAACTTGCAACACAGGAAGTCAGACAAGTTGACTCTACAAGTCCTTCCAGCACATTCTTCAATTCAGATTTCCATCTGGACCTATTTCAGCACATCCAGGAATATATCCATTGCCTTAGGAATGGGATTCAAGCCCGGCTGTTCAAGGCAGATTGTTATTGCTCAGATCCAAGCCCACAGGCAGTTCAAACCATTGTAGACATGCAGACAGGCCACAGAAACTGGTTTGGAATCTATCCACTGGCCCCCAGCTACTGTTGAGTGATGGGCCAGGCTGGGTGGCAGCCTGCTATAGGAGAAAAGGTTGGGATTAGGGGTTAGATAAGCTGGGTAAGAATCCAGGCTTCCCTACTTGGTTACAGCATGACCTTGGGAAATCCCTTAACCTCTTTGAGCCTCAGTTTCCCCACCTATGAAATGCTAGTAATGCTTACTTCCCGGGAAAGGTCCAGGGATTAAAGACCCTATAGGAAGAGGCCTGATACCATGCCTGTTATTAAACTGCACACTGGAAAGCATCGTCCGTTTTGAAGGCTATAGCACTGATTCTTGTCACTGGTGCAGAGCCTTCTCTGAGATAATTTAGGAGGTCTGGGCTCAGGAGCGCTCCCGGGCAGAGCTGCCATCTCCCCGCCATCGGCCGAGGGATGGATAGACCCCGCAGCCTGGCTGGAAGGGCACTCGGTGCCGCTGTCTGCACAGATGCCCTGGGCTGTCACACTTTCCTGCACGCCAGGCTAAAAAATGACTCCAAAGAAAAGTAAGCAGACACTCCAGGCCATAAATCTTTCAGAGCGGAATGAACGTCCTTTCCCCAGCACCGACTCGCCATATATATTATTTATAAAACCATAACTTGAGTTGAAAGGTAGTCCTCGAAAGAATAGACAGTCTCACTCAGATTCACTCTGTGATTGGAAGAACATTCAAGAAAGGGAGAAAATATGTGTCTGGGCTCGATGAGGTCACAGGGGGTCATCAGGCCCCACCCCCTGGCTCCAGTCTGGCCCAGAGAGGCTGGCCAGGGTGACAGGATGTCACAGCTGGGAGAGGCCCTGGACGCTAACGAACCTTCAAATTCACACAGCCCAGGGTCTCATCAGCTTCTCAGGAAGTCTCCACTAAATTACACACAAAAGTCTGCACCTGAGACTTTAAAACATATTCTGTGCACGTTTGTAAGAGGAGGTGGAGTTTGTCTTCAGAGAGGAAGCTGAGGGGCCTGCCAGAGGCTATGGTATATAAGCAGCAAGAGTCCTGGATTGGGAGCTGGAGACCTGGGCTCTAGCTGCGGTCCTGCTCGTTCCTTGTGTGATGCCCGTCAGATTGCTGTGCCTCCCTGGACTCAGTCTTCCCATCTGTGAAATGGATCACAGCCCCATCAGCCCCATCAGCCCAGCATCCCCATCCTATTAGATATAATTTGCATCACCTCCTTTTCCCTCCAAAATTAGAGTTCATTGATAAAATATGTATCCTATCCACATGCATAATTTAAAAAATCAACATAGTGATCCATTAACCAGTGATGTACAGGAGCAATAAAGGAAAGTGATTTATAATAAAACGTATTGTAATATGCAAGTGCTCAGCATGTCTGCCCTAGAGGCCATAAGGAAGCAGTCGAGATGGTGCACTATTCACAGGCTCACCACGATTGTGGCATTTCCAAACGCTAGCTGATACCGTTCTGTTATATCGGCAACTCAAATTGCCTCGCGGTCGGGGACGAGCTTGTCTGAAATGGCGAACATGTTGGGTAAAAGCCTGCAACAAAACAAAGGACAATCTCTGCTCAGCTTACTTTGTAGTTACATGTCCGGGAGATGCAGTGGGTGTTAAAACTGTGCAAAAAGTACTGTTAATATGTAAAGGGGAGCTGTGATCTAGGCCTGGGTCATTGTGCCCAGGTTTTCACCCACAGGAATGTCTGGCAGGCCATCTGCGATGTGTCCGGGATGCGGTCCCATTATTCCTGGCGCAGGGCTGTTGGGTACGTTAGAGAGGGGCCTGGATCCCTGACCCCCACCCACTAAGTGTGAGCAGCACCCCTCCCCCAGGCATCGTGATGGCCCATAAATGCCTCGCTGCCCCCTGTGATGGAATGGCCCCCACGAGAACCACCGGAACAGCTGCGTCCCAAGGCCTCCTCTGTCCTACTCTGTGTCACCACCTGCAAATGGCTCGAGGACAAACACTGACCTAAAGGCCAGGCTGAGCCCACCAGGACCGCTTAGCTCCTGTCCTGCTGTCACTCTTCAGAGGCAGCGGTGGCTGGACTGGTAGGATGGCTCTGAACCGGTAGGATGGCCTTGCCGGACACACCAAAAGATGCTCGGACACACCTGGAACTAGGGCGCGGGAAGTCGCCTCTAGATGGGAAGAGAGGGTGTCCAGTCTGCCAGCAGCCAGGGCCCCACGCGGTCCCAACAGCAGCACCCATGGGCGCCCTAGAGGCAAGGGGCCTGTGAGACAGCCAGAGGCAAAGGGGTGAAGAAGAGAGGGTAAGTTTCATTCCTGGGCTTAGGCAATGATGAAGGCTTGTTGCTTATTGACTCTCTATGAATCTTAACTCTTTCTTTTCCTCCCCAATTGGGGAGCAGCCAGGAGGTAGAAGAGGAGCCACGATTAGCCCTAGAGTCAAGACACCTTGAAGATAACAGCAGCTGGGAAACGGATGTGGCTCAAGCGATTGGGCTCCTGTCTACGATATAGGAGGTCCAGGGTTCAATTCCCAGGGCCTCCTGGTGAAAGGCAAGCTGGCCCCGGCCAAGTGATGGCTCATGCAGAGTGCTGGCCTGCATGGAGAGCTGGGGCAGCAAGATGATGCAACAAAAAGAGACACAGACGAGAGACAGCAGACCAGGGAGCTGAGGTGGCGCAAGAGATTGAGTGCCTCTCTCCCACTCTGGAAGGTCCCAGGATTGGTTCCCAGTGCTACCTGAAGAGAAGAAAAGCAAACACAGAAGAACACACAGAGAGCAGACAGCAAGCGCAAAACAACGAGGGGCGGGGGAGAAATTAAAAAAAAAGATACTAGCAGCTGGGAAACCTGGGGAAGGTAAGGCATCCCCCAGAGGACTGACCCCATAGGACAATTCTGCAGGGCTGCAGCTTGTTACCGCAAAGATTGGAGAGCACACTTCAGACAGTGACCTGAACCAGGGCTTCTCGACTGCTCTTTAGGTTAGTTCTCCCTCAGCATTCCCGAGATAAGGATTCCTGCGAATGTGATTTATTGGGAAATGTTCCCAGGAAAACCTCAGTGAGAGAGGAAGTGGGACTGGGGAGGGGAGAAGGCCAAAGGAGGGTGCAGATTTAGTCCCACCGTGGAGCTCTGGGCTTCTCTCTCTCAGGCTGGGAGCTGGAGTCTGTTTATCTCCAAACCCCACCCCTAGGGAAACATAAATTCCCAGGCACCTCCCAGCAGCCTCAGGGCAGCACCCCAACAAAGAGGCGCAGGTGCTGTGCTTGGCTGTGAAAGCCCACTGCGAGGGACTGTGCTAAGGAACTAGGGGCACAAGGGGGTTGCATCTATTGCACTGGGACCCGGGCATGGGCTGGAGGAGCCCTAAGACTTCCACCCCCCACTGCATGAGTCTGCACATCTCTGCACATGCACACTCTTCTCCCTTCAGAGTCTCAAAAGGGCGTGTGACTCTGAAAGGACATAATTCTGCAGAAGCACCCTGCATCCTCCCAGATCAGGCCAGGAACCTCAGGGGCGGCTCACAGGTGCCCTGGAAAGTCTTTCTCTTGGTCATGGGGGGCACCCAGGGTCCTTCCTTTCCAGACACTTTATACTGGGGTTGCCTGGCCTACAAACACCTCCAAGGAAGTTAGCGATGCTGCCCAGGTCATGGAAGACACAACCATTGCCGATGCTGGCAAAGTCCAGTCCAAAGCCCTGGCATCCCACATCAGGGGCACCAGAACCTTCTCTGAGGGCACCATCTCCATGGCCACTAAAGCTCCAGCACAGCACTGCAAATGTACCAAAGGAAATCCTCGTTCAAGCTTCCCAGCCCTTCTACTAGAACCCACCCACCTTGCCCACCATGGCCCACACTGGCCCACTGTTCTTCCACCCACGGGCCCTCCTCTCATTTCTGCTCCTGTAGATAAACACCTCCCCCACCCTCCTCCACAGTCCCCCACCCCCTCCTCACCTCCTCCCCCAGCCCCCAGCTGCACACCCTCCTCCAGGCAGGCTCAGACGTGCCAGTGTCTACAGGGACCAGTGTTCAGGCCCAGGATAAGCTTCCTGTTACAACTGCCTCAGGTGGGTGATGAGCTGGGTTTGTTTTTAAAATTTTTAATATGTTCATTGTAGAACATTTAGAAAATATAGAAAAGTACAAAGAAAGAAATAAAAATCACTGGTAATCCCGTGGCTCTGGTTACCCACAGTTAATCTTTGTTTTGTTTTGTTTTTATATGACATGACATGACATGAATATAGTAGAGTATGAATGAACTTTCATTTATTTAAACTATTCCTTATTTTTGTTCCCAGGTACTAGCCAGAGAGAGAGAGAAGTCTCAGGGCAGTCCCATTGAGTCACCAGAAGATACCTCCTATTGGTATCTTTTTAGAAGTGAATGCAGCCCCATCCTCAGCACCCCAGCCAGAGAGGTAGAGTGAGGGCCACCCCTCCATTGCTTCCCCTCTCCGGAGCTCAGTGAGCATCTGGGGACATAGGCATCCAATGGGAAAAGACTGGGGCCCACAGCCCATGCCAGGAAACAAAAGGGATGCAAAGCTCACCCATGAAGCCATGGAATATCAGCCACAGCCACATGCCACCCGGGGCAGCCTGTGCAGGGCCTAAGGGCCAGCCTTGGTTCAAGTCCTGGCTCCACCACTCAGCAGGTACCCTTTAAGCCTCAGTTTGTTTAACTTTAAAATGGGCACAAAAATTGTACCAATATCAGAGGTATAAAGGTCTATAGAGGGGTCGGATGTGGCTCAACTGGTTGGGCGTCCATCTCCCATATGGAGGGACCCGGGTTCGTTCCCCGGGACCTCCTGGTAAAAAAAAAAAAAAAAAAAAAAAAAAAAAAAAGGTCTATAGAGTGCTCGGTAAAGGATCGCCTTTACATTATTATCTAGGACCTTCACAGGCCTCCCCAGCCAGTCACCTACAATGTCATATTTGTCTGATGAAGGACCTCTAGCACCTCCCTCCACATATCTCACCCAGGGGAGGGAAGCTCCCCAGGGGTCCCATGTGGACTCAGTCTTCTCTGCTACCAGCAGGACCCCCAAGCTGTGTTCCTCCTCCCAGTCCTCCTGGCTGAAACCTCCTGCCTGTATAGCCACCTGAAGCCCCTTTCCAACCTCCCAGGGCACCCTGATCTGCAGACCCTGTAGGTCCCAAACAGCACCACAGTCCCTACAAAGGCAAGGAAGGGTCCCTCCCTGCTCTGTGCCACTCTGCCATCCAGGCTCTGGGCAGAGGAGCTGGTATTTCCGGGACCAGGCTGCATGCAGCTCTCACCATGCCCTCCCACCCTCATCCCTCTGGCTCCCTACTCCCCTGTGCCAAAATGGTCGCTCAGACTGATGACTTTAAGCTGGTGGTACATCCCACCCTACGTCCCATGCATGCTGGGACATTTTTCCATCCCCATGGTAGACACAAACCTGGCAGCCCCCACCAGGTACAGAGAGCAGTGGGGCAACGGAAAGGGTGGGGGATGGGCATGGGCTGAGGGCACCCTGGAAAGGCTTCTCATAGAAAGCAAAACCTGGGCTGGTGGGGCCTGAACACTGATGGGGTCTGATGCCAGGGAGAGAGTGGGCCTCCCAAGAGAGGAGGGGCATGTACCAAGGCCCTACCTGGGGGCAAAGATCACTGGTCCACTCGGGTCCACCAGGCCACAGTCCCCCCGTTCCTAGGAGCGGAGGCCCTGGGTCTGAAACGTGGGCACACTCAGGTTTACTGGCCTGGCATTGCCTTGGGGGATCAAATCCTTTTGTGTCCCCCAACATTTGAGGGAAGACTATGTGGCCCTATTGAGAGGTGAAGGGCGCAGGGCCTAGTGTCACTGCGTGAACTTGGGTGGGGGGGTATCCCCTTCTCAGGGGCTCAGTGTTCCTCACTTGTGAGCCGAGGTCTGCAATACCTACTTTAGGGGTTGAAGTGAGAAGGAAATGCAAGAATGAATGAGAAAGCCCTAGAATCAAAGGCTGAGCCCCACAGTGCCCATGGGAGTGACCGTTCTGCAAACATTCACACTCAGACAGGCCTGGTGGAATCTTCCAGACTGGTGTCATCTGGCGATGGGACAATTTGTTCCATTAGGCCTGGTTGGGCCCCGGGAACAACCCGCCCTCACCAGCTCGCAGCAAGCACGTTGCTCTTCTGGTTGGTGGGCCCAGAAGACGGTGTCCAGAGAAAGGGCTTCGTGGACAGCAAAGCTCTTGCTCCGAGGTTTCTACCCCAAGATTCCACAAGGACCCGAGGCCACACTGGCTTCCTGGAATGGCAGCCCCTTCTCACAGCAGCTGCCTCAGCTCCGGCCCAGGCCTCCACCAACCTCCCCACCCACCCCCACGTTTGAAGAATGAAAATAAAAAACTGGACGAGTTAATTTGCTAAAATGGACTGGAGTGCAATAACTGATTATATTTTTCCCCAAAGGAAACTTCAGTTAATTTGGCCGGTGACTCATATGCCAGGCTGCCAGTTACAACACACACCATCACAGACACAACTTCTCACGGAGTCCCAGCTGGCAGCCATCCTCCCCCACCCCACTGCTCCAGACCCAAGTTTCCCTCCTATGAGAGGTGGGGGCAGGGAGGCAGCCTGCAGTGCCCATTTCTGAAAGCGCAAGGCACACGTACACACGTATGTACATACAGAAGCGTGTGCCATATACTCACACCAGGCACAGACTAGCGTGCGCACACACACACACTCGGGAAGCCACGCCCTAACCCTGGCATGGGGCTCCCAGCAAATCTTTCAGGGATAACCTCTGCATACCAATTCAGGGGGATGGGGGGAAAGTCCAATTAAAGTAACTTATTAGTAAGTCATTCCTATTTTCCCAGCGTCTTAAAGCTCCTGGGGAGAGAGAGGAGGGACAGGCAGGGGACTAACAAGAACTCTGGTGGGCTCTGGGTGAAAATTCCTGGCCCAGCAGTCCATGCTGGAGGCTCTAGGTGTCTTCTGGGGATGAAGGGGACATGGGGACCCCCCCACACCATATTCCTCACATGGCCACAGCTTCTAATGAAAGTATCACTCAGCTCACCCAGAAAACCTCAAAGTGGGCCCTGGAGTCAGAAGACCTGCAAAGTCAGCTGCTGTGTAACCTTGGGCAAGACTCTTGATCTCTCTGAGCCTCTCTTTCTTCTATGAATTGCCATCACCATGATCACCATAACTGTCTCACAGTGTCATTGTGAAAGCACTTCTTGAGCTAAAACCATCCAGAGAAGGGTTAGCTGGGCAAAGGACAAGAGGTATCTCCTAGGAGGCCTCCCCCAGCAATTCCCCACAAGGGAGCCTTGTTCTGGCCCGACTCACCCACCAACACCTGTGTGACCTCAGGTGAGTCATTTTCCTCTCTGAGCCTGTTTCCCTGTCTTTTGATGCTAACACTTTTCGCCTCAATTTTGGCCTCAATCTGGTTAAGGAGGGGCCCCAGCAGAGAATAGGCAGGACAGAGGGAGCCCACTGCACCCAGGCAGGTCTCCTGCTCACCTGTAATATTGCTAAGGCCACTTTCCAGGACAGAAAGCTGGGAGAGGACAAGGAGACCTGGGTGGCAGCCAGAGCCCAGGGCAGGGTGTAGAAGAAGTCACAGGCCCACTGTGGGAGGAAGACGAGCTAAGGCCCTAGTGGGGTTGGGGCAGGGCAGGAAGGAAGGGAGAGAGAGCTGGTAGGAGGGAGGTGTGGAAAATGTTTGCTGGCCTCTTGGTGCCTTGGGAGACCAAGAGTTGTTATCAAGAACAAGGGACAGAGATCCCTGTCCCAGGATGAGCTCCAGGAAAGCCTCTTCCTGTCTATTTATACCCAGAGGCAGCGCTCAGAGTGGCGAGAGAAAAGCAAGCACAGAAGGACAGTCCACCCATGAAATCCGAGGCCAGCTCTCGAGGCTTCGGGAGCAGAGAGCCAGTTCTTGGGCAGTAGGATAACAGCCGTGCCCAGCTTGAGGCAGGCCCAAGCTCAACCATCCCCTTGATAGTGACTGTGCTCCTGCCTCTGGGCCAGCCTTGGGCCCAGTTGAGCCTGGGTTCGAATCCTGCCTCTGTCACTTACAAACAGAAGGAGCTTGGGCCAAGAGCTTTTATAACCTCCCTGAGCTTCAGCCCTGAATCTGCAAGAAGACAGACAGGCTAATGGTGTCAACAGCTGCACACATGGTAGGGCCAGTGGATGTCTGTGAACCAATGCTCCTGGGCAGGGCAATGTGAAAAGGCATCCTCCAATCTTCCTAACCATTGTCATTTCAAGATAGAAAACTCATGCTGAAATGTCCCCTCCCCTCCAGAAAATAAGGAGTCTGAGTCCAGCCAAAAAATAAACAGGCCCAATAACTGCCAGGTTCCAAGAGGTCCCACTGAATATCTGGGTCCTCATTCCTCCTTACTCGGGGTGTGGCAGGTTCTGGACTTTTCCAGCCCCAGCCCCAGCAGAAGAAACAGAGTCCTCAAGCACCTGGCTTTTTAAAGGGCACATGAAATGGCTGCCGAATGTCCTCATACTTTCCACCTGAGTAGTGTCCTGCAGGGCTCCCAGACTGCAGTCCTAAGGCCTGATGTCCAGCTTTTGGGAACAATTTCCCTCAGAGACGTTGCCCGCGTGGGGTGAGGCTGAGGGATGGGCCTGGGGGGAGAAGAGAAGGGGCCCCACGTGGGGAGAGAGGAGGGCACCCTGCTGCTGCCCGAGGAAGGGGTTCCGGGGAAGGGAAGGCAGAATTTCCCAGAACGCACAGCCACAGGAGCAGCTCTGCCCAGTGCCTCTCTCTCTCTCTCTCTCTCTCTCTCTCTCTCTCTCTCTCTCTCTCTC
>JAKSZT010017954.1:1305102-1315870 GCA_026826555.1 Tolypeutes matacus
CTCTCTCTCTCTCTCTCTCTCTCTCTCTCTCTCTCTCTCTCTCTCTCACTCACACACACACACACACACACACAGACACCACTGGTGCCCTCGAGCCCCTCAGCATTGAAGGGCAGGTGTGCACAGTCTGCCTCCCAGCGCAGGCCCTGCTCACCCGGTGAGGAGTGACCCAGGGCCACAGGGCGTTTTGCTGGGGAGTGCTCAAGGTCACCGGGGTAGTCATGGCAGAGCCAGACCCACCTCCCCTAGGCTTGGGAGCCAGAGCACATGAGCCCGGCCGCATCACCCGTGGATGGAACCCCCACAATAGGGCTCGATGAAGATGAGTGCTTGACTCAAACGAGGTGCTCCTTGTGGCTCCTTCGGCAACCGGGTTAGGACGATGGCAGGAGGGCCAGGGCAGAGGTGAGGGACGAGGCCCCCGCCAGCCTACTTGTCAGGGAGGGCGGGGGCTGACCCTGCCACCTCGGGGCCCCTCTGCCTCTGTCCCACCAGCCTGCAGCCTCCCTCTCTACTCCCAGCCCCTCCTGACCCTTTGTTCCTCCCCACCCGGTGTGGCCGTCACCTCCTCCCTCTTCCTCCTTCTTGGCCCCCATGGCTGGGCTGAGCAGAGGAGAAAAGTCCCAAACTACAGAGACCTGAGTCAAGGTCAGGGCCAGGGCGCCACCCCTCCCCGTCGCCTGGCACCTCCTGCTGCTCTGGCCGAGGCCCTTCCTCCCCCTCTCCCCTTCTTGGTCCCGTCCCCGCGGACGCAGAGGCCGGAGGATCCAGGACCGAGCCAGGGGACAGGGGACGAGCCGCTTCCCCCGGGCGGCGCTAGATGGCGCCGCTCTAACGAGGATCGGGCCGGACCGGCCGGGCCGCGCAGCTAGGGCCTGAGAGTGGGGACGCGGAGCCCACCCGCCCACCGCGCCGCCCGCCCCCGGGTCCACGCCCCTCCCGGCGCCCGTCCCGAAGCCCCTCCAAGCCCCGGGTTCGCCCTGGGGCTCATACCACACACACCCTGGGGCCTCCTATCCCACCGCACCCCACCTACCCCGCCCCCACTTAGCCTCTGCGCGCGCGACACCTGGAGCTGCCCCTCGGGGCCCAGCGCAGAGGGAGATAAACAGAGAAGTTGATGAGGGAGAAGAGCCAGAGGGCTGCCTCTGCCCCACCCAGGCCTGGCCTTACTCTCCCCCAGCCGTGGTTTCCTTGTGTATAAAACCTGATGGTGTCCCTTGGGGCAACTGAGATCAGTGCGGAGCTCCTAGCACAAGGCATGGCACAGACTGGGTGTCCGTAAGGGACGGTGCCTCGGTTTCCCTTTTATGTCCCCCCAGGATTTCACCTCACCATTGCCTTTGCCTCCTCAGTTTCTCACTCCTTCCCTCACAGGAAGTACAGACTGCAGCTAGAAGCTTCTACTGAGCAGCCACCTGTACCCACGCTTCCACCCCCAGAATAAAAAACCCATGTTCTTCCTTGGCCAGACTGCCCCCCCACCCCAATCCAGAGAGGCAGAAGAGGCCCGTAGATGCCCCCATTCACCGAACTCCTCCAGAGGGCTGAGTTTCCGTCTGTCTGGATGGTCCACCCCCACCCGCATTGCCAGGCTCCTGTGGACAGAGGTACCCCATCCACTCTGTGGCTGGGCATAGAAAGGGGGGCCCAGTAAGTACTCAATAAATGCTTGCTAATTCCATTCATGTGAGAGTAGGCGCTAACAAAGTATATTAACCCTACTCTGTGCAGGGGCTTCTTTAATTTAATCCTTACAGCAATTCTGAGGTGATGCTTGCGTGGAAACCGAGGCTCAGAAAGCCGGAGGCCGCACACAGCGTCGATGGCAGAGCCCAGGTCGGAGCCCAGGTCTGCCTAAGGTCAACACCAGCGCCCTGCCATGCCTTGGGGTGCTCCAGGCTGGTCAGCTGTGAGAGCCCTGCTTCACAGGGGATCCGGAGTCTGTCTAGAATTGAGCCAGCCCTCGGTATCATTGACACGCTCCCGCTCCCCCTCCCCCTGACTCTCCCCTGTCTTCACACCCACCGCCTGGCCTCTGGAGGGGCTCATCCTCCTGCCAGGAAAGATGTCTTCCCCAGTCCATCCTTCAGGGCCTCGCTCCAGCATCACCTCCTGCAGGAAGCCTTCCATGCCTGTGCCCACAGGTGAAGAGTTCAGCTGGGGCCTCCAAGAGCAGGCAATCCTCGGCCTCAGGAAACACGGGCTTCAGAGCCTCCCTCAGTCCCTGGCTCAGATACACTGTGGCTCAGCCAGCTGTCAGGGGCCAGCTGAGAACATGCCGTCCCCATGATGTCTTTCCATCCTGAACTCCCAACTTATAAAGAAGCTTCTAGAAGGGCATCTAGGGCAGATGATGAAACTACAGCCTAGAAAGACCAAGTGACCAGCTCAAAGTCACACAACAAACCAGAGGCAGAGATTAGATACAAATCAAGATCCCTTGTTGGGGGGGTAGGGGGTAGACCAAAAGGGATTAATTTAAAACACACAAATACATTCAAGGGGCAGGACAAAGTGGAGCCATGGAATGTGGCTGGGAGAGGGGTGACTGCTGCTGGCAACGCCCTGCACTGGGCACCGCATGTCTGAGAACAGCCCCAGACGCCACCCCCAGCACCCCGCTAACCACTGCCCTTTTGCAGGCACATGCTGTCTGCCAGCCCTCCACAGTCTGGAATCACCCAGCTTGTGTAACTGAAAGTTCTGCCCTCCCGTCATCAGGGCAATGTCACCCATGACAAATGCCCCCAAAAGCCTGGGGGTCACCTGGGCTGGGTCAGATGCAGCCAGCTAGGGGGCCCCAAAAGCCCACTAGCATCCATCCCCTGAATGGACATTCTGGAAGGTGCCTCCGTGATGGCATCCTGGAGGGGGGCTTGGGCTGGGGTGGGCTGCCCCTGTCCCTAAGCACCCCTTTGGCCTTCATCAGTATGAGGTTGCATTGGGTAGGTGCATTCGAAACGCAGAAACACGACTTCTTTCTTCCTTTTTCTCTGAGAGCCAGTTGTTTGCCTGCAGGAGCCGGGAAGCAGCGCATTCCCCCTCCCAGACAGGGCGGCCCCTCTGGTGCCCCCCGGCGCTGGGCTGCACAGAGGCAGGCCGCAACATCTGCTCTTCCACTTGCTCTCTTTCTCCCTTCCCTCCCGCGAGCATGGGAAACCGCGCTGATCCCCCCTCTCCTCCGTCTTTACATCTGCCAGGAGCATGTCTGGTCCCAGAGTGTCCCTGGAGGAGACGATATTTAACAGTCACCTCCGGGCTTCCGATGCATCAATAAGCAGGCGGAGGGGTTGCGAGGTTCAACACAGGGGAAAAGCAGCAGCCAGCCCCAAGCCGCCCTGAGAATCCACGTGTACCACCCCGGTGAGAGCAGAGCTGACCAGCCGGTGGGGTGGGGAGGCAGGGCCATCACTAACTCAGGCGGCACCCGCATGGCATTGGCCTAATTTGGACATGGACTTGGGGAAAGCTGGCCTTAGCACTCTAAGGGGAAAAAAAAGCTTTACTAAGCTATAACCAGGACTGCAATGGAGATGCTTAACCTACTTAAGAAACCTGATCATTTTAAAGCACTTTTAATGCATCCATTTAGGCACACCCAAAACTGATACCCTGATGACAAACTTCCCTTTGTTCCTTGAAGCTGACACCCTCCCTCTCAGCACCCAGCAGTCAGAATCACTGCCCACACTGAGCAGTAGTAAAACTCCCTTTGCAGAAAATTCAGCCAAACCTCAGGCCAGCCAGCCAGGTTTGCTCTCTTTCAGTTAGCAAGACTTACTAAAAGGCAGCTCTGGCCAAGGCCTGTTGATTCCAGACACTCAGATCTTTTCTGTGTCACGCTGGCCTCCCTGCCCGCATCTGTGGACATCGCCGGATTGTCCGAGCTCGGGCTGTGTCTAACTAACTTTCCTCGCAAGTCTAACTTGACTTCACTTCGTTGCTGCGCGGTCAACATTTGAGCCATGAGTGTTGACTCGACCTGCTCACGCCCCAAGCAAGTAGATGGCAGGGGTCCTGGTGGGGGTAGGGGACAGCCAGTAAGCGCCTGCTCTGGACTAGATCAGTGGCTTTTAATGGTTTTTCATCAGTAGAACTCTTTTTCTTTATTTTTTGTGTTTTTTTTTTTTTGTTTTGTCTAGAACTCTTTTTAAAAAAATGAAATTGTAGCTCTCTGACTCTCTCTCTCTCTTGCCTCCGGACCCCTGTGCTGGCCTTCTTCACCCCCGCTTGATCAATACACAAGTAAAACCTGGGCATTTATAATCTATAACTACTGCTCAGTGTGGGCAGTGATTCTGTAATCTATAAATCGGTCCTCTTTATCACTTATCAGCCCCTTCCTCTCTACCTGGGACCTATGATCTGTTATTTTCTCCCATTTCTCTTCCCTTAATAAATTACTGGCCTAATAAAAAAAAAAAAAAGTGAACTCGTAGGCTAGGCCCCAAGATATAAAACAGATGAGACCAGAGTGGCTCTGGCTAAAGGGCTCTGAGCAGCCAAGCCCCAGGGGGACCTCCCCAGGATCTTCGAGCTCCAAAACTTTGGTTTCCACTGGGGTCTCTTCCTGCCTGAATCTGAGAACCAGGTTTAGAAGTCACTCCAGCCCGGGGATGTAAGAAAATACAAGAAACCCAACTGGTAGTGACAATACAACGTCAGAACACTACCTCTTGGGCTCCTCCCTTATTTGCTTCATCCTTATTCTCTCCCTGGAGATCTCCAGATGAATCCTATTTGCCCCCTTCCATGCTCGGGTCCCTATAGTGATGGTGTCCCTGGTTACAGCCTCCGCCACACCAACATCTGGGACACCGAGACCTGCTGAAGCTCCCACTACCACCGCCACCACCCAGGACACAAGACAGACTGGGCCGAAGAGTCAATTCCCGAGACCGCCCAAGTGACACTCAGGCTGAGGGCAGCGGGGTACAGGACAAAACTGCTGCCCGTGTGGAGTGTGAGATGGGTGTGGGCGAGGAAACAGCTCCAGCCCAAAGCCAGACGTGCACCATGAGGGCAGGAGGGATACTTAGAGGCACACAGGAAGAGCCTAACTCAACCTGAGGGTCAGAGAAGGCTTCCTGGAGGAAGTGGCCTCAGAGCTGATACCTGGAGAGTTAGCCAGAAGGGGGTCCCGCCAGAGGGAACAGTATGTGCAAAGGCCCGGAGGCAAGCAAGGGGTGGGAGTTGGAGGCCCTGTGGGAGGAGTGTGGGAGGCGGGGTTTGGTGTGGTTTGGGGTGCAGAGGGCAAAGCAAAGGGCCAGGCTAAGCTGAGGCTAGCTAGAGGCCTGCAGGGAGCATGGGCTGGTAGCCCAGGGGAGGGCGATGACCAGCCTTCATCTGGAACCAGCCTCTGTGGTCAAGGATGCACTCCCGTGGGGCCCCAGCTATGAGACTCTGGTGGCTGCACTGGTCCCCGTGTGCCTCAAGACCAGGACCCGGAAAGCAGCAGAGGATCTGGACAAGGCCCTCGCTGCCCACCCCCTCTGTGCTGCCAGTGGAAGCAGGTCTTGGGGTTCACTCTGCTCTTACAGCAGGCCTGCCCTGGACCTTGGCCACAGATCCCTGGGGTGGAGCCTAAGGCATGTCCTCCCCGGCTTGGACTAGAAATGTTCCTCGCAGACCCAACTGGCCCGAGGGACCATGGACCAGGTCCTGCGTGGTTGGGACCCTTCCAGATGACTTCTAGCAGCCTGCACTTGGTACCAGGGTGCCCATGTTTCCTGGCAATGGTGACATGGTCCAGAGGCCACCCACCTGCTGCCATGGTGCCCACGTCATGGGAGCATGCAGAAGGCCTTTCTGCCGGGCCACAGCTCCAGGAAACCTTGTCGGGTTCCCCCGCAGCTGCTTGGTTCTCCCCCTAGGAATTCAATTGTCAGGCCCAGCAAACGGCCCTTGGGGCAGGCAAGAATCGTAACAGTATGTATTGATTATCGATTGATATATTATCGATTGGTTATTTATTGGTTGAGCGCATGGTACCAATCACTATACTGTTTCACCAGTTTTATCTCATTCAATCCTCATAACCACCAAGGTTCTATATAATCCCCATTTGAGAGATAAGGAAATGGAGGCACAAAAAGCTCAGGTCGCTTGCCTGAGGTCACAAAAATACCTGGGGCTGGGATTTGAACCCAGGCAGCTCCAAACCTACTATGTTCTGCCTCTCATTTCCTTGCCCCTGGGAACCTCTTGTTTCCACTTGACTTTGATGCCCTTCTTTATTTTTCATCCTATTGTCTATATGAATCTCTGCCTCATGAAATCTTTTTCAGAACAAAGTAGATACAACTGACCAGACAAAGAAATACATCTAAAAGCCACTCGGCTGCTCCTTCAAAGCACTGACCCATCCTCCTCCAACCAAATCTTGTGCCTTGAGGCCCAGGGTGACCGAATTCCAGGAGGCTCCTGGCTTCTTATGCAAACGAGCCCCCGCAGGCCTGACCACCAGCTCAGGCATAAACCCAGATCTGCTGTCATCTAAGGGGACAAGGCTTCCTGCCCCAAGTCATTCCATCATTCATTCATTCATTTGTTTGGCAAATGGCTGGTCTGAGGCTCCTGACTGGGGTCGCCTCTCCAGCTCACCTGTGGCCAGAGCAGCTGATGGATGGTCCCCTGGAGGGAAATTCCCTGCTCTCCCTGGCCCTCCTCACCTTCTCAGGTAGCCCTGGGCCTGACCTGCCGACAGGGCCTCAGCCTCACCACACACCATGCTAAGGCTCCCTAGAGTGGCGGCAAGCCACTTCCTCTTCAAAGCTGTCCCAGGCCTCTGGGGACCTGTACCGAAGCTCTTGGGTCTTGGAGAGGTTTTGAGGCATCCCTATCTCTCGCCCCCCTTCTCTACCTCTCCCTGGCCCTCCTTTCCCAGGATAAGAAGCAGTGGGTGGATGGACACCTCCATTTCTCCTTCATGCCAACAGGTGGGCAGGCAGGCTCCTTGGTCCCGCAGGGCTCCCAAACCTGGGGGAGACTCGATGACAACAGGATGTCAGGTTTCCTGATGCCCTGTCCCCTTGGGACAGTGGAGAACAAAGGCAGTGTGAGGGGCCCCTGGTTCTCACCGTGGGTCCCCCAGCTGTGATTCTGCCCCAGACCCTGCTGGTCCATGAACTGCCCTAGCTCTGAGAGCTGTCAGCCCCCCTCATGGGACAGAAGAGCACCTCGTGGGGCTGAGAGGTGGGGGAAAGAGTGGTGCGTTATTGGGTACTTCTTCTTAAGTCTGTGATAAGCTCCTTCTATTAGACTATAGATCTCGTCACATAAAATAGATTTGTGGACTTACAGCCAGGGAGAGCCGCATTCCTGAACTGCGGAAATGGCTCATTTTTTTCCCCTCTTCCATGGGTAACGGATGGTCATGAATTTTTCACCCAAATGTCGCCACTAAAGATGTCACCGGCCTCCCTCCCCTGGAGATTTTATGATCTTGCTTTAATGGGGTGGGGGCGGGGGGCAAGGGGAGAAGGGAACGGCCACGTCCTGGAGCTAGAAAGGGAATGCTGAATGGGGCTGGGGGTTCAGAGGCTGGGGTTTGAAGTCCAGCCACTGGCCGCAGCTCTGTTTATTGAGCATTTACTGTGTGGGCAACACCGAGCCAAGGACTTTACATCCACCATCTCGTTTAATCTTCCCAACAACCTCGGGGAGGGAGTAACAGATGGGCTGGGACTCGGAAAGGCTGGGGAACTCGCCCAAGGTCACAGAGCTTATTAAAGCAGCAGAACCAGGGGCAAGCCCAGCTCCATAGGGCTCCGAACCTGCACTGTTCATAGCTGAGGTTTACCGCCTCCGCCAGAGGCTCAACAGTGACCTTGAGAAGGCTGCCCGCCCTCTCTGGCTCAGGATCTAGATAAGAAAATCAGACAACGTAGGAACCAGCAGGAGCGAGAGGTAAAACATCCCCTTGCATGGGCACCTGTATGGAAGGATTTGCTTTTTTGCAAGGATCCAGAGTCAAAGTCCCACTCAAGGGAAGCGGCTGTGGCTCAATCAGTAGGGCTCCCGTTTACCATATGGGAGGTCCCGGGTTCGGTTCCCGGGGCCTCCTGGTGAAGGCAAGCCCGCCCGCACGGCGTGGTTGGCTGACCCGGCGAGCACAGGCAGCAAGGGGGGGATAAATGAATAAATAAATAAAATCTTTAAAAAAAAAAAAAAAAAAAAAAAGTCCCACTCAATGGAGGAAGAGCCTTTCCTCCTGCAAGGCTAATCTGCAGTGTCCGAGAATTCTTGGGATGCTAACTTTGGCAAGATAGGTTTCTTTTTGGGGTAACTAGTTAGGAAAACAGCCATTGCTATTTTGGGAGAAGAGATGGAATTGGGACTGGAAAATGCCACTGTTTCCCTACTATAGGACCATGGCCAGGCTGCTCCCACCCCCTCAGAGAGGGGAAGCTCACACTAGGAGGGATTTCATTAGCCCCTGGTCAACACCTGCAACTCCAGAAGAGATGGGACTGGAGGCTCTTCCTCCCCTGGGGAGGGGTGGGCTGACAGGTTGAAAGAGAGGGTTCTGGGAAACAGAAGGTTGAGAGAGCCATGTGGGGGGGGGAGAGGGGAGGGATGTCCTTGAGATTCAGCCACCTCCCAAAGGCATAGGCCCCACCCACACCCCCTCCTCCCACTCTGAGCTGCGCCACCCTGGGTACCGCCACCATGGCCCAGTGTGGGCTTGGTCTGCAGAAGGCTGCCACCAAGCAGGAGAGGCTTGGGACCAGGGGTGCTGCTTCCTGGTCAAAGGAGGGCTGCAGAGCCCCCAGGTAACTAAGCAGAGTCACCGCAGGCCCCCATGAGCCAGAGGGCTTCTCGGATTGCTGTGGTCAAGATGGGGGCCTGAGGGCCTGGTTCCAGTCTCTGCTCCCCTTACCCCCAGCCCCACCCCAACTCTACCAGGAAGGAAAAGAGAGGGCCCTGCAGACCTGGAGGGAGCACAGGTGAAGGGCGGGATAAAGGAAATAAGGCTTTAAGCGCAAACACCAGGGAGTCAGAACTACAGAGGGGCCCTGATCAATATGGCAGGGCTCTTTCCCCCTATAGGAACTTTAACCAACCAGCAAGAACTGGCAGAAACAACTTTCTAAAAGCTCCAGGAAGCAGTTAAAGAACTGCAGTAACAGGGCAGGTGCCAAGTAAAGGAAAAGACCATGTAAGAACATGGAACCCCCCTGGGCACCCAGGCTGACCCGTCCTCACACACTCACCAGCTGGGCAGGGAGCTGGCCCACACTCCCAGTGTCACCCCTGGTCCCGGTTCTGGAGGTGGCAGAGCAACGCTCATGCACAATACTGGGAGCCTGTACGTCTGGTGGCCTGAAGGACTTGCCTGTGTGCAGAAGGCAGCTCACCTGAGCTCTCCTACAGAGCACTGTGGGAGAGAAGTAAAGTCGTGCTACCCGAGGCAAAGGATTGCAGGGGTAGGAGGTATGGGGCAATGCCTGGACAGAACTAGGAGGAAGCTGTTTCCTATGGAAAACATTTGTATCCATGTAAATGGGAGAATTCCTAGGGTCACCCACGCATGTCAAAGACAAGCCACAGGCCAGAAAGGACCTGGGAGGCCCTTCTTTGGCCTGGAGCTATCCTCCAAAATCATTGTACTGATAAGCCCTGAAGGACAGCATTCCCACAGGTCAATCAGCAAAGACTGGGAAAGGTATTTTCTTTCTTTTTTTCTTCTTAGCTCTTGGCATTCAAGGAAAGCTCGGTCTTAACACTACCTTGATACAAGCTTAAGGAATAGATGCCTCAGAGTCTAAATTCCAGCGACAACACACTAAAATACTAAAATGTCCAGGTTTCCACAAAAGATTACAAAGCATACAAAGAAACAGGAAGTGATGCCCTAGGCAAAGGAGAAGATTAAAGCATTAGAAACCATCAGTGAGGAGGACATTCCAAAGACTTTTTAAAAGTGGTGGTAAATATGCTCAGAGAGCTAAAGGAAAACTTGGACCAAAAAAACGGAAGGAAATCAGGAAAACGATAAAGGAACACAAACAATATCAAGAGAGTGATGGAAATTATGAAAAGGAACCAAATAGACCTGAAGACCACAGTTACAGAAATGAAAAATTCTCTAGAGGGCCTCAACAGAAGATTGGAGCTGGCAGAAGAAAGAATCAGTGAACTTGAAGAAAAGACAAAAAGAAAGAGGAAAGAATGAAGATAAGTGAAAAGAGCTTAAGGAGCCTGCAGGACGCCATCAAGTGTACCAATAAAAGTGGTAGAGAGCAGAGCAGGTGTAGCTCAGTGGTTGAGCGCCTTCTTCACATGCACAAGGTCCCAGTTTCAATCCCCGGTACCTCCTTTAAAAAAAGAGGGCATATGAAATAATTACCAAGATGGACCACATTCTAGGTCAGGGGTTCTTTTTTTTTTTTTAAGATTTATTTATTTACTTTATCCATTTTAAACCACCCCCTTCCCCATTGGCTGTTTTGTGTCCATTCGCTGGGCAATTCTCTGTATCTGTTTCCTGCCATCTCTTCTCATCCTCCTCCTCCAGTCTTCACCAGGATTCGATCCTGGAGACCTCCGATGTAGAAGAGAGGTGTTCTGCCACCTGCACCACCTCGGTTCCTGGTTTTCGGAGCTTTTGGAGCATCTCGTCTTGTCTCTCCCCTGCGTCTCTCTCCTGTTATGTCATCATCTTGCTGCATGGCTCCCGGGGCCTGGTGGCTCACCAGCACACAGAGCCTGGCAGCCCATGCGCCTTCTATATATATATATATATATATATATATATATATAT
>JAKSZT010017954.1:1315970-1404623 GCA_026826555.1 Tolypeutes matacus
TTTTTTTTTTTTTTTTTTTTTTTTAATTTTACTGGGAGGTCCCGGGGATCGAACCCAGGTCCCTCAATATGGCAGGCGGATGCCCAACCATTTGAGCCACATCCGCCCCCGTGGGGTTCTTAACCAGAGGTCCTTTGGGGGTCCATGGAAGGATTCCAGGGGGTCCGTGAGCTTGAATTGAAAATTCAAAGAAACATTATTCTTGTGGGGACGTGTTGGTGCGGGTGTGATGTATTTATTAAATAATACACAGTGTAGTGTGGACTTAGTAAGGGGCCCTGGTTTTAGTCCACTTCTTCCCCTCCCCAAATCAGCCTCCATGCTTCTTGTTCTGAAAGATGAAGGGGCTTCTCCAATCCTCACCTGCACCCTGTGTTTCTCAGGAGCTGCCAAAGCAGCAGCAGCCCCCTCATGACCTGTCCACAGAAGCTGCCAGAGGCTGGGGGGGGGTGTCGGCTGAGCCCATGGAATCCTGGGTGGGCCTTGTGGAGGCAAACCCTGGTGGGGGCCCAGGGAGAAAAGACAGGGCAGCCCTTCAGCCCCCCAGGATGTGGATCCTAGAGCGGAGGTCCGAGGTCTGGACCCTCAGCAGCTCTGCAAAGCCTTCTCCCCAGCTGGAGCCTGTGGACGTGGGCAGCAAGGCCAAGGACTGGGGGACAGCGGGGAAGAGGAGACAAATCAGGGCCACACCCCTAGAAGAACCTCGGAAAACACTCAGGGACTGGCCAACACTTTACAAGAATCAAACACTTTGCATGTGGCACTTGAGGACATAGCCAGCCCTATAGATGAGTAAGAAGTATGTTGATTGATGATCAGCCCAAACAAGCCCAAGACAAGTAAACAGGTGATTACTCTGCAGCCTAATAACTCTTACTAGGTGCTGTGAGAGAAGGAAGCTCAGGGTGCTTTTGCTGAGCAAGTAACTGACTCCGCCCTGGGCGAGGAGATGTCAGAGAAGGCTTCCTGGAGGAGGAAGACCTCGGCTACTAACCATTAGAGGTACTTCCTTCCACTGCTCCAGGTGGCAGAGAGGGTACATCGGGGCGGGGGGGGGGGAGCATGTAGAGGGGTAGGGGAGAGGGCTGGGGACAAGCTCAGAATCTCTTTGAAGTTTAAAGTTTTGTCTTAAAATCCACGTAAATTTTGTATTCTGTTCCATAATATAACCTTAGTTTTCATATAAAAACAAGCTTTCTAATCACTTGTCACATATATATATAGACAAACTAATGGGACAGAAAAGGAAGCCCAGAAACACACCTGGACGCTAGTGTGTGATAAGGTGGCATCTGGCATCAGGGAGGCAGAGAGGGACTTTTAAATAAAGGGTGGTGCTACAAGTGGGAAACCATCTGGGAACCTATGAAGCCAGATGTAGTCTTTTTTTTTTTTTTTTTTTTTCCGTTTTAAAAATTTTTATTGAAGTATATCATTCATACATGAAAATACATAAACAATAAGTGTATAGTAAAAGTTGTGAACTTATGAAACAAACATACATAACATATAGGGCTCCCATACATCACCTCACCACTAACACCATGCATTGTTGTAGAACATTTGTTACAAATAATGAAAGAGCATCATCAAAATATTACTACTAACTATAGTCCATATCTTACATTTGGTATATTTTTTCTCCCAGCCCACCCTATTATTAACACCCTGTATTAGTATTATATATTTGTTATAGTTCATGAGAATATGTTCTCATATTTGTTCTATTAGCCACAGTCCATCATCCACCAGAGGATTCATTGTGTTATACAGTCCCATGCCTTATACAGTCCATTCAAAATGTACACTTTAGTGGCTCTTATTTGTATCACAGAGTTGTGCTGTCATAACTTCAGTCAATTTCAGAACATTGTCATTACTTCAAAAGGAAAAATCCCATACCCCCTTGTACCCTCTTATTGTTGACCCTTAGAATTGGTATAGTATCTTCTTTGCCATTGCTGCAAAAATATTACAATATTACTGTAAACTATATTATTAGTCAGGGCTCTCTAGGGAAACAGAACTGACAGAAGATATCTGTAAATAGTATGAGGTTTTATAAAATTGTCTTATGCGACTGTGGGGATGCACAAGTCCAAATTCTGTAGAGCAGGCTGCAAGCCAGGGACTCAGATGAAGCTCTTTGTTGAATTCCTCAGGAGATGGTAGCTGCCTGAAGTAGAGATGGGGGTTCTCTCCCTGAATGCTGAAATCACTTCTTTTAAGGCCTCCAACTGATTGGATGAGATGACACTCATTGCTGATGGCAATCTCCTTAGTTGATTGCAGCCATATATGCAATAAACTCACTGATGTTTAAAGTCCATGAAGTGCCATTGTATTGCTGTTAGCCCAGTGCTTTCTTGACCAAACAACTGGGCATCATTACCTGGCCAAGTTGACACATTAGCCTAACCATCACAACTATCATCCATAAGTTAAATTATTTGCAATTTTCCCATATATCACTATATTCTTAACACTTTGTAATAGAAGAACATTTGTATATTTATACTATTTTTTTTTTTGCTTACAAAAATGTTGTTTATATATATATATATATATATACACATACATATATTTTAAGAGGTGCTTAGATTACCCAAAATATTACACGGAACCCACTGGGATTCCCATGTTGCCCACCTCCCACACCTCCCATCACATCCCACACAAACATCTCCCACAGTGTGGCCCACCACCCTCAATGAACTTACACATCCTGGAGCCTTGCCACCAACCATAGACCACAGTTCACACTGTAGACCACACTCTCTCCCACTCAGTTCTGAGTGGTGTGTGCTGATTTAAAATGGCCTACATCCGTTACCAGATGTAGTCTTCACCAAAGCACCAGGACAAACTCCAAATGGATCCAAGATTTAGATGTAAAAATGAAAACCATAAGAGAACCAGAGGAAAACACGGGTCCCTTTTTAATTGTGGAATGAGCAAAGTCTTCCAACTATGACTCAAAATCCAAAGCCAGAAAAGAAAAGATGATAAATTAAATTCATCACCATATCATCATCATCATCATCATAATCAACTTCTGCATGACAAAAAACACCATAAGCAAAATCAAAAGACAAATGACAAACTGGGAGAAAATACTTGCAACTCATATCAAGCAAGGGGCTAATCTCCCTGAAATGTGAAGTGTTCCCTCAAAATAATAAGAAAAAATCTCAACGATGCAAGAGAAAAATGGGCAAAAGATTTGAAGGAAGTATTCAAAGAAAAAAAAATGCATGGACCTTAAACATATGAAAAGGTATTCACCTCATTCATATTAAAAGAAATGTAAATTAAAATTACACCAGGATTCTCTTTGTTACCTATCAGATAGGCAAAAGTCCAAGCCTTTGACAACACGCCCTGTGAGTACAACTGTTGTGTTGGGAAACGGGTGTGCTCATCATATGTCGCTAGCAGGAATGCAAAATGATATGCTTCCCATGGAAGACATTTCAACAACATGTATCCGAGCTACAGATGTATTTGTCCTTTGACCCAGCAATCTCACTTCTGGGAATTTTCTTAACAAGATACACCCTGAAAGCATAAGAAATGATATATGTACAAACTCATTCATTCCCTATAGCATTCTCTTCTTTTTTTTTTTTTAGGTACTGGGGTGGGGGATTATACCCAGTACCTCTTATGTGGGAAGCCAGGGCTCACACTCAACCACTGAGCCACATCGGCTTCCCTGAGTTGACCTTTTCATTTGTTTGCTTGTTGTTTTGTTTTGTCTTTTAAGGACGCACTGGGAATGGAACCCAGAACCTCCCGTGTGGGAAGCAGGTGCTCAGCTGCTTGAGCCACATCCACTCTCTATAGCAAAAACTGGAAACAATCCAAGTGTCCATCTGAAAGACTAGTTAAGCCAACTGGTACATCCACACCATGGAATACTATGCAACAATTAAAAAAATACACTGTATGTGCTGATATGTAATGGTCTCCCAATACATTGTTAAATAAAAACACATGAAGCAGATTAGCATGTAACTATGAAAATATACATTTCTTTATATATTTGCATAAAAATCCTGGAAGGATACACAAGTAAAAGTTTTCTCAAGGGGAAATCAGCTGGCTGGGACACGGGTGGGAGTGGGGCTTCCAACAAATGCCATTTTATAGCAGCTTGAATTTGGAACTGTGTGACTGAATTGCACATTCAAGCTGTTAGAATGATATTAAAATAAATAACTTGCCCTGTAAGTAAACACTGGTGTGTGTCAGCTATTTGTCTGGTGGTTCGTTTATCCCTGACTACCAAGTTCTGCACCCATGGGAGCTTGCCCCCCGTCTGGGAGAAGGGCTGTAGGCGATGGGGAGCTTTTGGAGGGGTCTGAGCAGGGTAAATACGCAGCAAGCCCAAGTAAGTCTGCAGCTCCGTGGCCAGAATTTGGGGCCAACAGACATCTCCAGGAGGTTTGGGAGCAAGGCAAGGGGGCCAGTGGCTGGAGCCCTGGGGGCAGTTCTGGGTCGAGGAGGGAGCTCATGCTACCCCAGTCCAGGCCTAAGTGGCCCTGGAAGTGGCCCCTGGCCCCTGGCTTCTAAGTCAGCTGCTTTCTGTGCAAGGAGGAGGTTTCTCTGATACAGGGAGAGAGTCTATCTCGGAGGATGCAAATCAGCCCACGAGAGCCAGTTTCTGAGCTCAGGGCCCAGGGACTGGGCTGGCTGGGTCCAGGGTTCCCCAGTCAATTAGACGACAGGTGGCTGAGGAAGCCCTGCCTGGCAGCTCTGGTGCCCAGTGGGCACCTCAGGGTGTCCCACTCTTCCCTTTCAAAATAAAAACTTCCTTTCCACCATTTGGCAAATGAGAGGTGGGGAAGAAGGGATCCCCAGAATCACTTCACATTCCACTTCCTCCAGGAAGACCTTCTGGGACAATGGGGTGGGTGGGGAACCTCTCTGGGGCCCCCCTCTCCTGGGCCGCAATCTGCCCTGCTGCTTTCCCCCAAGCCCTCAGTCCAGGGCAGAGACCCTAAACTTCCCCTCCCGGGCCTGGCACACTGGTCCCCTGACCTGTGGACCCTGCCCCTTATTGCCCGGGCCTGGGGTGGGAGCCTGGAGTTGTGACCCCAGGAATCCGCCAGCAGGAGCCTCTGCAAACTCTAAAGGGCTGTGCATCAGTAATGTCCCCCAGGGGTGGGGAGGAGGTGGCGGGCAAGGAGGCTGCCATGTGACTGAGGTTTCCCCCCACGGGCCGGGCTTTTACTGCCAGCATTAAATGCCTGTTTGCCCGCACCCCGCCCGGCGGCTTGTACACACCTGTACGCGGAAGGCTGTAATTTTTCTGCATGAATCACAGGTACGATCACACCCAAGTTACCAGCACTCCGCTCCTTAGGGTGGGCTGGCCAGGCCTTCGCCTTTGTCTTCCAATTATGCTGTCTTTTATTGCTCTTTTAACTATAACAGAAACACCCAGAGAGGCAGGGTCTGGAAGGCAGCTAATTGCATACGGAGAAGCCACATCAAGCCATGGGATCCAGGGCCCCGAGGAAGCTGTGTGGCTGGGCATGGCGCTCACCCTCGAGTTGGGTGGAAGGAAGTCGCGTGGGGCGGTGGCAAGGGCACGCGCTCTGGCGCCTGGTTCCAGCCAGATGCTTGACCCTGGGCCTGCACCTCAGCCCTCTGAAACCCCATTTCCTGTCTATAGAAAGAGGCTGAAGATTTCGGGGGTGCGGGAAGATCACAGCAGTGATACGGTGCAAGTGCCTGCTCCTGGGTACACGTCTCACCCGCCGCAGCACTTTCTGTCTTCCTGGGGTAGTTAACCTCCCTCCAACCTTGTGTCATTGGCTACATCCCTAGCACACAGCTGTACACACAGTAGGTGTACGGGACAGCAGAAAGAGCACGGGCTTTGGAGTCTCCTTTCATCCATCCCATAAACATGGCCAGACACCTACTAAGCAAAATTTCAACAAAGAACTCCCATGTGACCCAGCAATCCCACCTTGGGGTCTATACCCACAAGAATCGGAATCTGGCACTTGGACAGATATTTGCACACCAAGCAAGGTTCGTTGGGGCATTATTCACAGCAGCCAAAAGGTGAAGACAACCCAAGTGTCTATTAACTGACGAGTGGATAAATAAAATAGGGCCTATCCATGCGATGGGATATCATTCAGCTATAAAAAAGGAATGAAGGGAAGCGGCTGTGGCTCAATCAGTGGGGCTCCCGTTTGCCATATGGGAGGCCCTGGGTTCGGTTCCGGGGCCTCCTGGTGGGGGCAGGCCCGCCCGCACGGCGTGGTTGGCTGACCCAGCGGGCGCGAGCAGCAAGGGGGGGATAAATGAATGAATAAATAAAATCTTTAAAAAAAAAAAAGGAATGAAGTTCTGATGCATGGAGGAATCTTGAAAACATATGCTATGGGGAGCGGATGTAGCTCAAGTGGTTGAGCACCTGCTTCCCATCTACGAGATTCTGGTTTCAATCCCCAGTACCACCTGAAAACAAATGAAAAAACCAGCTGTCATTGGGGAGTTCGTGTAGCTCAGTGGTTGAGCGCCTGCTTCCCATGTAAGAGGTCCTGGGTTCGATCCCCAGGACCTCCTGAAAAAACAAAACAAAACAAAAAAAACATGTGCTCAGTGAAATAAGTCAGACACAAAAGGACAAAAGATTTCACTTTATGAAATCTCTAGAATAAGCAAATTTATAGACAGAAAGTAGATTAGAGGTTACTAGGGGTCTGGGAAGTTATTACTTAATGGGGACAGATTTTTTTAGGGGGGATGATAGAAAAGTTTTGGAAATGGATAGTGGTGGTGACAGCACAACATTATGAACATAACTAATACCCCTGAATTATACACTTAAGAATGGGAATTTATATGTATATATAAGTACCTGCTATGCCACGCTGGGTGCTGGGATCTGGTCCCTGCCCTCCAGGGCTCACAGTCTCAGGGAGGGGTCACCGAGTTATAAGGGGGTAGGTGGTAAGAACTACTATGGAGGGAAACCCAAGGGGCACCCCCAAACAGGCCCCAGAAGGCTCTCCCAGGGTGAGGCATCCCTGCCTCTGTGTCCTGGGCAAAGGGGAGGGGCGAGCCAGGCAAAGGAGAGGAGATGGTGTGTCCGGCAGGAAACGACCTGTGCAAAGGTCCAGAGGTGACATGGGGGGGCAGTCTGGGAAGGGAAAGAGCAGGGGGAGGGGAAGGGGAGGGCTGAGGAATTGCCTGAGGCCAGATCATAAAAAGCCTTTTCTCCTGGAGTCTGAGCTTACTCCAGAGGGCATGGAGGAGCCCCTGGAAGGCTCTGAACAGGCTTGGTCTTAGTGAGCATATTTGGACGCTCTGGCAGCAAACGGGGGAGGCAGGGGCAGGGAATAGGAGGCCGAGAGTCAGGGCAGAGAGACAGTTAAAGGCTGCAGCAGGGACCCAGGTGAAAGACAGGAGGCCTGAGGCTGAGGAGAGCTGGAATCCCGCTTCAGCCACTCACCAGCTGTGAAGCCTTAGGCAAGGGCTTTACATCCTCCATTCCTAAAATGGAATACTGATGCCTATTTCCCAAGAAAGCAAGGTTTAACAGGGATTAAAAGAGGGGCTCCGCTATCCTGATATAAATAAGTAATTGAATAAATAAATAAATGGGCGAGAAGGGGCAGCTCTTCCACACAGAATGCCAATAAGTAAATGTAGTCGGAAAGAAGGAAATGGAAAAGTCGCTGTTAGGCAAATACCACAATAATGAATTGTTGCACATGATACCCACAGACGGATGCTGAAATTAATGGACGAAGTGTTTGAGGAAACAGGATTTGCCTTGACTCAAAGTCTCCCTCCCTGAGATATTTATTAAATACAAAGGGAAGGACAGTAACTTTGCAGTAGTGAAACAATAATTGATAAGTAAGACACAGCGACACAATGCAACAAAAAGGGCCCAGCACCAGTTTTGCAGTTTCCTTGCCCAGAACGGGTAACCTCACTCCTATAACAAGAAAACATTGGACAAACCTAAATTGAGGGACATTCAAAAAAAAAAACAAACTACCCAATCCTCTTCCAAAACATCAAAGTTATGGATGAGAAAGGTTGAGGAATCATTACAATTTTTTTTTATGTTTTTAAATTTTTATTTTAGAAACATATGTACAACCTAAAATGTTCCCTTTTAACCACATTCAGATCTATAATTCAGTGATGTCAATCACATTCACAGTGTCATGCTACCATCACCACCGTCCTTTACCAAAACTTTTCTATTCCCCAAACAGAAATTCTGTACCAATTAAGCATTAACTCCCCTTTCCCTACCCCATCCCTGGCCCTGGTAAGTTGTATTCCAGTTCTGACTCTATGATTTGCTTATTCTAATTATTTCCTACCAGTGAAAGCAAACAATATTTGTCCTTTCGTGTCTGGCTTATTTCACTCAATATGATATCCTCAAGATTCATTCATGTTGTCACATGTATCAAAACTCTGTTCCTTTTCACTGCTGTATAATATTCCACTGTATGTGTATACCCCATTTTGTTTACTCATCTGTTAATGGACACTTGGGTTGCTCCCACCTTTTGGCAAGTGTGACTAATGCCACAATGAATATTGGTGTGTACATATCTGTTCATGTCCCCATTTTACAGGTTAAAGGAGACTGAGGGCAAGGAACGACTGGGTGGGAAACTGGAAGAGAAAAAAGGACATTAGTGGGTAAACTGATGAATTCGCAGGAGATGTGCAGTTTGCTTACTAGTATTATACTAGTGCTGATTTCCTGCTTTTGATCATTGCTCTGTGGTTATGAGGTGTTATTTTTAAAGGGATGCTGGATAAGGGCTATACAGGAACTCTCTGTAACTATTTTTGCAACTTTTCTCTAAATCTAAAATTAGTTCAAAATAAAATTGAAAAAAAAAAAAAAAAGAAGCACTGTATCCGTGGTTCTTCATCTCGGGGACACACTGGAATCACCTGGAGAGCATGTTGAACATGCAGACCCATGGACTCAGCGTCTCTGGAGAGGGGGTCCTGGTGACTCTAATGGCAGACACGTGTGAAGGACGGGCTGTGTGTGCATCACTCGGCCCACAGGAGTCCTTCAATCACTGAGCCTTCCTCCACATCAACGTGCTGGCTCACCATCTAACACCTTCATGCATTCAACAAATATTCACTGAGCACCTACCAGGTGCCAGGGCCCTCGAGGCACAGAGGGATGCATTGGTGGGCAAGAAATGAAGTCCTTATGTTCTAATGGAGAGAGAGAAGTAAACAATAAATAAAAGAGGTGATTACACATGTGAAAAGGACTTTGATGGAAATAAATGGGTTTGATAGAGAATAACTGGGGAGCTCCATTAGAGGGGCTGTTCGGGAAGTCATCTGTGGGGAGGAGACATCTCAGCTGACATTGAAACTGGAATGATAAGAAGGATGGAGCCCTGAGATGAGCTGGGAAGGAGGCAGGGGAGAGCAATGGATACAAAGGGAATGGCAAGTGCCAGGGTCCTGCGGCAGCACTAGAGCCAGGAGGGAGGGAGCCAGGGGAGATGGGCCACAATGAGGAATCAGGCTCTTATTTTATGGGCAATGGAAATATTTCAGTAAGGGCTTAAGCCGGGTGGTGGTAGGGATGTTCTTTGATCTGCTTTTGGATTTTAAAAGATCACTTTGGCTACTGGGTAGAGACCAGTCAGTGGGGGACATAGTAGAAGGGTCCTCAGTTTGCCCAGGAGAGAGATGACGGTGGCCTGGACCAGGGAGGTGGCAACAGAGGGGGTGAGATGCTAATCCATACAAATAGGAGGCCTCTGTGTTGAGCTGAGGTTTGGGGTAAGCAGCCGCCTGACTACCCAGTTTTCCTGCCAGCCCATCTGCTAGACGGAAAAGTCAAACTGCCCCGGCAAATTCAGCCCACAGCTCTCGCCCAGGACAACTATCGAAAGGGTGATGATGGACAACACTCACCCCAAAAATCAGAAAGTACCTATAACTGCAAGCAAGACAGTTCCATCCATCTGCCCCATGGGATCTAAGCCTCCTCTCAATCAGAAACATTGGGGGCATCACCATCCCCAAATCCTCAAGATTGAGGAATGAACAAACATAAAGGGGGAATGCAATTATGGACTAAAGTAGACTTATTATTCTAGCAGTGAAAGAACTTGTAACTTGATGTAGAGACAGTGGTCACCAGAGGTTCTGAGGGGAGGAAGAGGGAAGAATACGTGTAACACGGAGCATTTTGGGGACATTGGAATTGTTTTGCATGCTATTGTAATGATGGATACAGACCATTATACATTTTGTCAAAACCTATAAAATTGTGGGGTGCAAAGTGTAAACCATAATGTAAACTACAGACCATGGTTGGTAGCAGTGTTTCAATATGTGTTCATCAATTATAACAAATGTACCATACTAATGAAAGATGTTGTTAATTGGGGAAAGAGGAGGGGTTATATGGGAATCCCTTATATTTTTGATGTAACATTTATGTAATCTAAAGCTTCTTCAATTAAAAAAAAAAAAAATTCAGTCCACACCTCCTGTTAGAGCCCTACCAGGTGCCAGTGCCCCAACCCAGCGGTGTCATGGCCCTGAGCCCCCCCTCCTGCAGAGGCATCCACTCTACACATCCCATCCCATGTTAGCCCCGTAAGTTACACCCTCTCAGAGTGCCTAATACTGATGGGGAAACTGAAGCTCAGAGAGGGGAAGGCATTCACCCAGCATCACAAAGGAAATGGAACCCAGAGAAGACAGTCCCACTGTCCCAGGCTGCGTCCTTGATTTGGGGGCCTGCACCTCTTCCTCTGAGCCAGGAGGATGAGGGAGATGTTAGCAGAAAGCTGCCATGGTGCTCTTGGTAAATGTGGGCAAGAGTGGGGCCCATACAGCCTGAAGATGGCAGCACTGTCATCTCTGGGGTGTCTGGACCTCAGCCCAAGAACTGTCACTCCACCTGCCAAGCCTGGTGCAAGATTCCTCCACACCCCAGCCCAGAGGCCAGGCTCCCAGGAACGCTATTCTCACTAAGGTGTGAATGGCTGATAGTAGGTCCTTTCCTGATGAGAGGAGAGAACACAGGGACATTCCGTTCCAGAAGCAGAAGAAAGAGGAAGGCACTAAAGACAAATCTTTGCCCCCTCCCAGTTACACCCTCTTGGCAGCTGGAGCCCCTTGGGGCTCAGTTATTAGCTGCAAACTCCTCTACTTAATTTCTCCAAATCAGCAACAGATGTAGGAACTCAGCCTCTAGTCCAACCCCTAATGCTGGAGGTCCTTCTACTACGGGTGGTTGATGCTTCCTGGGAGCTCATGCTGTTTGGCAACAACTGTTAGGAAGTCCTTTTGTACAGGTGTGTGGTCTGGAGATATGTGTCAAGCTAACAGTTACAGGTGAGAAAACTGAGACCCAGGGAGGTGAAGGGACTTGGCCAAGCTCTCACTGCTAGGGAGGAGAGGAGCTAGATTTTGAACCCAGGCAGGAAGCAGCAGCCTGATGCCCCAAACCGCTCTAAGGGTGATCTGAGGTTCCCAGGCTGCCGGCCCCACCAATGGCTCCCCTTTTGGCTAAAGTGTCTTCCGAAGGCCATTGCCATCCCACTCCTGTGTGCCCCGGGAGGCAGGGCCTCCCTGACCTGTCCCTGCTGAGAATCTGCCTTCCAAGTCCCAGCCACGGCTGCCCAGAAACCAGAAGTGAGCACTGAGCAGTTGATTCGGTGACCCCCAAACACATGCCCCCGTGACTTCCTGTGACCCCCAGTTCACCCTCCCCCCAGCCCACACCCTGGGTGTTTTCAGCATCCCTAGCCATGACCTCAGTTGCTGATGTGAAGATGCAGAAGAGGAGGAGGCTCCAGTTTTCTGGCCCCACAGGACTAGCACAGGTGTCAAGGTCAAAGGCCAGGTCAAGGTCAGGTTTTGCCCTTTCTTGAAGGGGGTTGGGAGCGGATGGGGGCTCAGGAACTCACACTTCATTCTCCAAACCCAGCTTTCTGTGGCAGAGAGAGCTCACACGCCTGGCTCATGGGCCCTCCCACCATGTGGAGCACACGGAGGACTCTCCTGCCCCCGCCCCCACCCCCTCCATGAGGACTGGGGGGCTCTGGAGTGAAGGGACAAGAGAGCTGTGTCTGATCAGAGACCCCTGATGCTCCCCCTTCTGCCCGTTCTCCTATTCCTCCACCTACAAACAAGTCCCTGCCTTGTCCTCTTGGGGACCCCAAGGCCCTGGACCCCAGGCCCCCGAGTCCTGTCCTCCCATCCAGCCCTGGCCGGCTCAACCCTGGCCCCCTCCCGCCCCGCCCCTGCGAGAGGCTGCAGACGCTTCCGAGGGCTGGAACATCTGGCTAATGACGGGGAAAGTGCTGAGACGACAGGTTATTTCAACACTGTCATCATCCGTTGGGTATTTCAACACTCACTGCTTGTGCAAGAGACATAATGGGATCTGTGGTAAACTCACGCTGTCTCAAAGCTTGGGCACGTCGCGGCGGGGCTGGTGGGGAGTTGGGGGGGTTTAGCAATAGGTGCTGTCTTGGGGCCCCGCAGCCTCCTTAGGGTTATTTTGGCTCCACCACGGAAGGCCCGGAGAGAAATCTCAAGATGTCAGAGAAAACCCAGAGCAATTACCTCTCCAGGTAATTAGATGGTGGCAGAGATAGCGCATCTTCCTGCCTTCCCTGCCTTCCCGCCTTCCCTCCTGCCTGCCTGAGAGACGCAGCTGGGGAGGACCAGCCTGCGCCCTCCCCCTGGGCCAGCCCCCCTCGGCCCAGCCCCATGGGGGGGGCAAGTGACCTCATGGGAGCAGCGACTGTGAATCACGGCCCAGCCACGTTCCCACTTCCCTGGGGGCAGGCAAGCCTGTAGGTCTCCAGAGGTGCCCTCGATGCCCACAGCAGCCACGCTGGCCCCCTGCCCATCACGGCAGCTTCTCCAAAGAGCTGTGAGGAGCCCAGTAGGGAGGCTCTGGGGACCTGCCAGCCCCTCTACAGCCGACCAGAGTCAAGGACTTGGAACTCGAATCCTTTCTCAGCTCAGCCCTGTTCCCAGATTTCGTCGGAACCCAACCAGCCCTTTGGGAGGCTAAATTAGGGTGGAGGTAGGGCAGCACCAGCTGGAACAGGGAGATGAGCGTCTCAGGAGTGCAGCTGACAACCACAGGGGACAGCTTCGGTTTGGGGCAATGCTGAGCTCCCCTGAACTAGCTCCCCTGGGGCAAGTCAGGTCACTGCCCCATACTGGCAAAGCCAGAGCTGGACAGAGCTGGGCAGAGCAGGAAGTCCAGAGCCCACTGCCAGCTGGGAAGAGGGGCAAGGACACAGAAAGGGCTGCAGAGGTGGGAAGACAAGGAGGGGGCACTGGGGACTTCATGGAAATCTGCCCCACGGGACCTCAGCTGGCCTTCATGCCCCTTTACCAGCAGGGACACTGACTCTCTGCTTTGATCAAGTCTTCCGGGGCCAGTCAGACATTTCTCCAAGAGGACGCAAGGAGCAAGACTAGGGCTTTCTATGAGATGCCCCCAGAAGGCCTCTTGCACCTGTTCTTGCCTCCTGGCCCATCTCCTCTATCTCCAGGGGCACCGCCCATGGCCTCTCCGGGGCTTCCTTCAAGGACCCCTGCAGGATCACCAGGACTGCCCTCATCGAGTCCACGCCTGCCTCTGCACCATCTTCCCCACAGCTCAGCCCCTCACGCCAGCCCTCCGCCACCTGGGCTCCCGCAGCAGCCTCCCCTCAGCCCACCTGCCACCAACGTTCCCTCCCTCCAGGCCCTGCTATACAGGGTTTCAAGCCTAGGAAAGGGCCTCCCTGACCTAGCCCTACTTGGATCCCCATGCCAGGTATCCATTTCCTTCCCCTGGGAAGGGGCTGGCAATTTGCCAGCAGTGTTGTCACGTCCCCACTGTCAGGGACTATTCTCCAAGTGTCATCTCTATAAGAGAGTTTGCCCCCTGCAAACAGGGAGGCCAGCCCACCCAGCTCCAGACGAGCAAAGGCTCAGTGGCTAGACAGTCTCTGAGTGGCACCTGTGTCCCACTTGGTATTCACACCTGTCCAATGCTTTGGGCACCATCTTCATCCCCATTTTACAGATGAGAAGACATGCTGCTCAGACTGGCAGAGCCTGGACTCACAGCATGTCTGGCTGAGCCCTGGTCCAGCCTCCAGCCACCCCACACCTTGCATGGAGTGAGGAAAGGAGTCAGGAAGTCTCCTCATTTCCCTCCTGAGCACGCAGCCCCTTCTGTGCTCCCCTGGACAGGGCGGGAAGCCTCCAGCCCCCCTGCCCCACACCAGCACGTCTGGGTGGGCTCCTTTCAGGATTTCTTGCCCACATTCAAGGGTCCAAGATGAAGCAGCTCTAAACTGGGAGGAGCACTGGGCTTGGAGTCTGCAGCCGCGGTTGCTGTCCCAGCTCTGCCCCTGACTCACTCCATCATCTGGGAGAAGCTATTTACTGTTTGGGGGCTGGGCAATGGCTCAGGAGGCACCAGAAGCCACTGACCACTCAGTGGGCACAGGCCAGCTGGCACATGCTCACTAACGTTCTCTCCTGTTCATCTCCTCTCCCCCACCAAATACCCCACCAGGGATCCTTCTTTGCATTTGACCTGCCCTTGTAAGTGAATGTCAGGCACAGCCAAAGGATTTGAGGTCCATTCACATTACACAGTGGGGTGAAGACACTAAGAACCCAGGATGGGGAGAAGAGGAGGACGGCGGTGCCCGCGTGAGGTTCTGGGTCGGAAGCAGCCAGGCCCGGCCCACCTTCCCTCATGCCCGCTCAAGGTCAGGCCCCATGCTGCTGCCCTTACCCCAGGTGATGCTCCCTGCCCCGGCCACTGGATGAGGAGGGGTCCCTCCACCCTGTCAGTAAGGGGCCTGCTGCCTGGATATGGTGCTGTGGGACCCCAAGGGGGGCGTCCAGTCTGACTCCCTGGGACCTGCGTGGCGAGGGGCAGCTGAGGTGCCGGTGCAGGCCGCGGGCCTCCCGTTGTCGCCTCCCCTACGGCTCTGCCGGGTGGCACCGTCTCCTAATGCATCTGCCTGTTTACATTCCCCCAACGAAAAGCAGCTTTGTTTATGGAAAAGAGCTATTTTGGTCCCACGTTTTCTCTCTCAACTCCTCCGACTTGCCGGCAGGATGGCTGCTGCTCTCTTGGGGAGCAGAGAAGAACCGCGGAGCCTGTCTGAGCTTCCTTGGGGGGCAGGTGCCCTCGGGCTCTCCTGGGCAGGAGACACCAGGACAGGGTCCGCGGACACGGGGCCATCTCCTCCCACGGAAGCTCTAGGAAGAGGACTCACGTGTGGACCTATGTCCAGCAAAGGTCAGGCACCATCCCGCCCAAAGGTGGCGGGTGGTCCTCCCGAGCCCGAGGCCCCTCCGCTCACCCAAGGATGCTGCTCGAAGCCCTGCCAGGTGCATAATAGAATTCCACCCACTATCCAAACGAGAAACTGAGGCTGAGAGGAAAAGTGGCATCTCCAAAGCCAACCCAGGACCGAGGGGTTCCCCCGGAACTCTATGCTTTTTTCCCACTGGGTGCCCTGGGCTGGGAGGAGATACACATATCTCAAGGAGCTGGGAAGAGTCCTGTGGGAGGCTATGGCGACAGCCAATTCCATGAAAAGCCCTGGCAGGCATTCAATCCCAGCCTCAGGAAACAGAGCAAAGGGTGAGCGGGAGTACTCAAGTAGCTACCATTTTCCAAATGGGAGCCCTGAAACTCAGAAGGGGTAGGGGAGGGTCATGACCTCCCTCCAGGGAAAAAAAAGTGAGAGGCAAGTTCCCTAATCCTCCCCAAGCATAAGAAGGTGTGAGGGGCAGAGCGGCTTGGGGGTAAAATGCCTCCCCCCGCCCCTTCTTCATGGTCACTATAGCCCCCTCCATGGCTTTGTGGTTTCAGGTTCATGCACATTACACAGCTGCAAGGCAGGTCAACAGTTGTCACCATGACAACAAGGAAAAAAAGCAAGTAAAGCTGAGGGGAGGGGAGAGATGGCAGGGGCCAGTAGCTGGGGATGAAGGTGAGGGGAGAACAGGGAGGAGGTGAGGCTGAGCATCCCCACGGCCCCATGGTGGGCTTCTAGATTCCCTTGGGGGAGGCACAGCCTTGCAGGCCCTGCGTCTTTGAGGTCACCATTCTCTAGAGAAGTGCTGCGGCCTGGAGCTACCCCCCGCCCTGGAAGAAGGCTGTCAGCTTTAGGCCCAAGGGAGGCAAGACCTGCCTGGGGCTATCACCCTCGGCTCCCCTCTCCTTGTCACAGGCAAACCGCAATGGAAACCTCTGTGATCTCTCAGGGGCACACATCACCAGGTGGCCCGTTCCTTGGGCAGACAAGTGTTCATGTCACAAAGGAGCCAAGAAGCCACACTGGCACCAAGGCAGCGTCGCTTTCCATCTCTTTTCTCCATCCTCAGGGTATTCCCGGGGGATGCTCATTCCCTGGCCTGGTCTGAACCCCGGCAGCGGAGGTGTTATGGGGAGACAAGGGCTGCTACAACCCGGCCTGCACCCACGCTCATGGTGTATGTCCCACAGAGCCGTCCCCAGAAGAGGAAAAGGTGGCGATTTGGTCCAGCGGCCTCCTGCCCCTGATATTTCTCTCAACAGCAATCTCTTCACCTCTCTGAATGCAAATGGCCCACGTGAAGCAGTCTCAGCCAATGCCTGCCCCCAGCCCCCAGTCACCACTGCCGGAGGGAACCCCATGACCAGGGAGGTGCTGGCACTCACTCAGCCCAGCTATTACCCCTGATTCCAAGGATCCCGCAAACTTGAGCACAGGCCTTTACAGTTTACAACGGGCTTTCCTCTGCCTCCTGTTTCATCCTTCGCGAACCCTTTGAGGTGGGTAGGGAGACAGAGGTGAAGCGACTCCCCAATGTCAAAGGCCTAGAAAGTGCAGGTCCAGGACTCAATGCCTTGCTCCACCACAGCTCACAAGCACTTCCCGTGCCCACCCTGTGGCCAGCTGATGGCAGAGGCCTGGGGAGGATGTGGCCATGGCCCTGCCCGTGTGAACGCACCCTGGCTGGGGAGAGACTCAAGTACAAGAGCCCAGCATCAGCAAGGGGCTGCTCACCTGCACGTTCTGCCTCCTTAACTTGGCTCACCTTTGCACCTCCGCTCCATGGCCTCAGCTGTCACCTCCACCAATGCCCCTTCCCCTGGCCTCAGCCCCTCCTTTCTAGTCCCACACTGCAGCAGGAGATCCAAACCCTCTGCCTGCCCAAAGCCCTGCATCGGCTCTTGCTGATCACACAATCAAGTCCGACTCCTCGGCCTGAATTTGAGGCCCAACACAAAATCGTCCCTGTTTGCCACATTTTCTTTGCTTTGGACAAATAGACCCCATTCTTGCTCAGTGAGGACCGCTGAGCTATGGCACCCTCTATTTCCTGCCCACCAGGATGGTACTGAGCCGATGGGATGTTCCCTGTACACATTCAGTGCTCCCCGCTGCAGGCTTTTGCCCATGCTGCCCCTGCTTCCTGGGGTTTCACCTCCCCATTCATCCATATCTAAATCCCGCCTGCACCTCAACAGTTCACGCTCCACCCTCCACAAAGTCACCCCACAACTGAAGTGACCACTCCCTCCCATGGAAGCTGACACGGGTCACTCGCTGCCCGGCTCAGAATTGCCCACCTCTCTCCTGTGCTCCTATCAGACAGAGTTCCTGCAGAGAGAGCTGGATGAGGTTTGGGGGATAAGCAATGAAGGAGGTGATTCATCTCCGGGGCCCCCGGAACACAACCACCATCACCAATGAATGGCTGAATGAAGGAGCAAAAGGACACATGAAAGAATGAAAGAAGAAGTAGAGTGGCCTTAGGTTGCCCATAATGGAAGTGCTGGGATCTTGCTAGACGGCCAGGGGACCTCACTGGGGGGCCCCTACCCAGTGCCTCATATCCTGGGCATGCGTCATTCCTTTTGGCTGCCCAACACCTCTGAACGCTCCAGCTGTGTTTGAAGAATTCCTCACCTTATCAATTTCCCTCCTTCTCTAAAGCCAGACACCCACCTTCCCAGCCTCCCTTGCAGCTAGGGTTGAACCATGTGACCTAGGCTCCACCAATCAGTGTACCCGTCAGACTCAGGATGGGAAGCAGCGACCTTGGAAGCAGTTGCCATGTCGACCTTATTCTGGCGAGGGGTTGGCCACCATGTCCAGTTTCCAGAGGGAGGCCCCCAAGCCTGGTACTTCATAGTTTCCTTTAATAAATTCCTCATCTGTCTAAACCAGCCAGAGGTGGTACCTGTGGCCTGAACCTATAAACTGTGCTGTGTTTGCCTCACAGTGGTGACAAGGGGTCCACAGAGCCCTAGGCCCACCTAGTTGAAGAGAGTCAGGAGGCATTTGGGCATGATCCAAGAAGTCAGCCCTGCCTCCTCCTGGCTGAGGCTTGTGCCGGGCGGCGGGCTGGGGCTGGGAGGGGACGAAGGTCCCCCAGGCCAGGTCCACTGCAGCCAGAGAGAAACTGCCCACCAAAGCTGGAGCAGGGCAGAGGCCAGAGCAAAGGCTGCCTCTGACCCAGCTGGCGCTCAGGGGGCACTCCTGCGGTCTGCCCCCGTGGCTACCGGGCATAGCTCCTATGCCGTGTGCCTTGGCCCTAGCTCTTACCTCTGCCTTGTGCTGACTCCTCCTCCTCATCCTCTCAGACTCAGCGGCTCATCCTGTCTTCCAGGAAGACTTCCAGCCCCACCCACGGACTTCCATGACTCCTCCTTGCTTCCAGAGCTCTCAGGTCACACTTGCCGATGCACTTCCACCTTGAATTGGAACTGTCCATTTCCAGTCCGTCTCCCTACTGGACAGCAACCTCCTATGGACAGGGCTCATATCTTGTCACTCAGGGCACCCAGTGCCAAGCACAGTTCCGGTAGAAGCTCAGTGAATGTCTACTGAGTGAATGAATGAATGAGTGAACATGCTCCCCTGTGGGAGAAGCAGAGGTCCCTGGGCTCAGCAAGAGCTCAGCAAGAGTCCGGAGACAGAAGAAAAGGGATGGCTGGGGTGGGCCTGTGGCCTGGTGGGTGGCATCTCCCCCTACCTGGGCCCCCAGGATGTCAATGACCTGCTCAGCTTCCACCTGAGCACAGAACATGTGTAGGGCTTGCCAAGGCCAGCCATCCCTGCCGTCATGGATTTATTAGCTAATCCAACAGCAAAAACCTTCCCAGGAAACAACTCTGGAGCTGCCAACTTGCTTCAGTTCCCTCCTTATCCCACTGTTGATTCATATCTCAGAGATTTAAACCTCTCAACTTGTTGGCCAGAGACACCTGTCGAACAGACATCAAGGAGAGACAGTGATAGCAATTCTCCCAAGCAGCTTTGAGTAAAAGTCAAGCAGATCCCTTTGAAATCGCTCTTCGTCCCTTGACACGGAAGGGGGGTGGGAGGTTTCCGAGGAGGCGTCTTGGAGGGGCTGCGGCATCTCCGTTCCACCACCACCACCACCCCGGCTGCTACTGTCAACACAAGAGGACAGAAGCGGGGGTCTCTGCTCCAGGCCGCAGCATGGCAAGGTGGGCTCAGGACTGAACTACGGTGATGCACGACCCACCCCACCTCCAGACCGCGCAAGGTGGAAGGCTGTGAGGCCCTTCCCAGGATGCCTGCGGATTCTGCAGGGGTGGCTGGTTATAGCTCGCCGATGCCCGTGACTCGGAGCCCTGCTTCCACCGATTTTCAGCTTGGGGATGGTCTTGGTGCCTTGCTCAAGACGCCTCAGTCCTCCACCATGGCCACCCAGAGGTGGAAACCCTTTTCCTTAGGTTCCAGCTCCAACCAGGCATTTGTGTGGGTAGAAGGTTTATTGACAGTTGGAGAGACAGAGAGATTTGCTTTGCAATTATAGGAACCTATTCAAACCCTCCTCCCTAGAAGTCTCTCTGTCGTATCTGCCCTGCTATCCGCCCCCCTCCTCCTCCCTCCCGCCCCCCGAATCCTGCCTACTGTCAAAGCACAGCAGTCCAGCCCTCGGGGCCCCGCGGCTGAGGAACAAAGCTCCATAAAGTGGGGGCTCAAAACTGCAGAAATGTATCATCTCACAGCTCTGGAGGCCAGAAGCCCAAAGTCAAGGTGTCAGTCAGCCCGCTCCTCAGAGACGCAGAGGAGACCGTCTCTGCCTCTTCTGGCTTCTGGGGGTGGCGGCCATCATGGCACTCCTCCACCTGCAGCTGCAGCACTCCTTAGAGGTCCCCCATTAACACCCAAGCAGGGCCCAGTGCGTCTGAACTAATCACATCTGCAAAGACCTTACCAGATCCCCAAATCAGGGCACACTCACCAGGGGTTAGGACACAAACATATCTGTTGGGGGACACAACTCACCCCGCAATGGAGAGCCCCCCACTAAGCAAGACTTAGGGCCAGTTCTGAAACGGGTGGATTTTCATCCCACTACACTGGCATCCATCTGCTCCGCCTTCACCATAGCTGCAATTCCCAGCGTTCCTGCATCCTGGACCCGGAGCTGAGCTGAGCACAGATCCAGACCTCAAGGAGTCCCGTGGGGGAGACAAGCCCTAAGTGAGCCACAGTGGAGCAGGCAGAGGGAGGCTGGGTGGCACGAGCCAGACCTGCGAGGTCAGAAGACAGGCAGCTCCCCCTGTCTGAAGGAGCCAGAAAGGGCTTCGCCAAAGAGGTGAAGGGAACACTGGGCCTCGAATGGGCTTGAGGAGGGGGAAAGGCGGCTGGGGCAGAACCGGCCATCGACACCTCTCTAAGATGCTCAGGCATCCCTGCGGTCTCCAGTTCACGTGTCTGCCTCCAGACCAGACTCCAAGCAGGGCCCAGGTTCATCCGCTCTCGGGGTTTGGCACAGAGGCCTCAGCAGAGAGGAAGAAGAAAGGGGAGGAGGAGGAGTGGGGGTGGAGCAGCACGAGTAGCAGGGAGACCCTGGGCACCTGGATGCCACACAGTCCCTGACTGCGGCTGTGACAAGAGGTGGAACTGGCTGGATCTCCACCTTCCGTGGCTCTGCCTGCCTGCACACAGAGGGGGTGCTCTTGGCTCCAGTGGGTCGGCACGTCCGCCACACAGAGAGGAAAAACATGACCGGGCACACCCAAGCCAGCCCCTAAAAGTCCTCCAAGCAGTGCAGCACCCAGATCTGCAGACTTGTCAGTGGACGTGACCGCTGCCCACCTAAGCAACGGCGTTTGGGAGCACTGGGTCCCTGGGCGGCGCCCATGAAAGATCTTTGACTTCATGCATTTGCAACCCCACCAAAAATCCCAGCACAAGCATCTGCTCCAAGGAAGACCACGATGTCACAGCTGCACAGCACTCCACAGTTAGGAAAAGGCTTTAACGCCCATGAGCTCAGAGAGAAGGCGTAGACCCCATACCCCACCTGTGATCCCACAGGATAGAGGGAGAGAGGGGGCAGGAGGCCCTTGGCACTGTGCAGGCTGTGGGACTGATATTGGGCAGGAAGCTCTCCAGTCCCGTCAGTCTCCCTGTTCCTGGATCTTCCAAATAGTGAGAGTGGGCAGCAAGCAGTTTAGCAATTAATTACATGCTGCCTCGCATTGTTCTCTAATTACCATTTCAGGTTTGGGAGGCTCTGCACCTGCATTCCATCCTCCAGCAAGGAGGACGTATCGCTGGCATCTTCTCTGTGGTCCCCTCTCCCGGCAGCACAGCCCATCCCTGGTCCACAGCGCACCGTCAAGGAGAGCACTCCACACAGTGGCGACACGTTAGCCTCATGAAATACTGAGGTCTGCGCCCCACTTGCAGTGATCCTGGTTTAATTGGTCTGGGGCGGGGCCCGGGCATCAGAATTTTATTAAACTCCCCCAGCTGTTGCTAATGTGCAGCAAGGACTGGGGACCACTGCTGTGCTGCCTGCTGTAACAGATGCCGCAAACTTTCCTGTGAAACGTGTGCCTGCAAGGTTGGCTCTTGGTACTAAACTCCATTCCATTTCAGATCTCGCTCGCCTCAATGCTTTGATTCTCCCCTGCACTCGATGGCTCCTGAACCTCAATGTCCAGCCCAGGGAGACTTTAGGTGCCATAATAAAACCCCAAGTGGACAGCTCTGCCCACATGCCCAGCAGGTACCTCAAGTTCAACACATGCAGTCAAGCTCATCATCCCCCAGACAGGTACTGCCCCCACATAGGATCTCCGTAAATGGACAACCACTGTGGCGAGAAACTCTACTAGTCAGAGGTTTTAGGTTACCAGGGATGGAAAAACAACTTGAACTAACCTAGGGCAATGGAAGGATCTAGGGTGTCTGCTCTAGCTAGGGTACAGGGTGCAGCCAGGCCGTTTGGCTTTAAGGCCCTAACACCACTAAAAGCTCAATCTCTTTGCACCAAAATACCCAAGGGAAGGACTCTGTCTGGCCTGGTCAAGTGTCCACCCTACACCAACTGGCTAACGCCAGGGCCGTGGGGTCTTGTAACAGACACAGCTGATAAGGCCCATCTATGAGTGTCGAGGTAGAGGGCCTTCCATTCGAGGTGGTGGAGTAAAGCCAGATCTCAAAACTCTCTCTTCCAGGAAACGGATGTGGCTCAGGTGACTGGGCTCCCGCCTACCACACAGGAGGTCGCTGGCTCAGATCCCGGTGCCTCGTAAAGAAGACAGCAAGCTGGCGCGACGGGCAGGCACCGTGAGCTGATGCAACAAGATGTTGCAACAAGAGATGCAGGGAGGAAAGACAATGAGAGACACAACAAAGCAGGGAGCCGAGGTGGCTCAAGCGATTAGGCACCTCCCTCCAGCACCAGAGGTCCGGGGTTCAGCTCCCAGTGCCTCCTAAAAAGAAACAAGGGAGATGAACAGACACAGCAAGTGCAAACAACAGGGGGTGGGGAAAAATAAATAAAATAAATCTTAAAAAAAAAAAACCTCTCTCTTCCTCCCCAAGAGGAACAATGCACATTGTTAGAGGAATAACAATAAGACCACCCAGGGAAAGTCATATCAACTGGGTATATTAGCTAGGGACCTGGTAAACAGATAGCACACTCAGAGAGGTAATTGGAAATTATTTACAAAGGTAAGAGCTAAGAGAATCAACAAGGGATGGTGAGCGCCCCAAGGACGAGCTGCTACCGCTCCCAGCCCAGACAGCTGTTCTGGGAGTCAAGTAAGAGCAGTAGCGTAGGAGAGTGTTGACCCACAGCCGCTGTGACCTTCATTCGATGAATGCAGCCCATGCCGAACTTGGAAGAGCAGAAGTTGGAGGGATAAATACCCCAACCTCTCCCTCTTCCTGCCCTCTAATCTGCTGGTCTCCCACTGAAGTCAGAGAGAGCCCAGTGATGCCATCCACTGAGGTCAGCCTTCCAAGCATGGAGCAGGGTGGAGAAGTGTGGAAAATACATCTGGAGGGACAAATGTGGAGTATCCTGCATGCCAGGCAACCACCCAGACGGTATTGACTCTCTCAGCTTCAGTTACCCAGAGTCAGTGACCTTGAAGTCACCCTTGCTTTGTTCTTCCCCCACATTCCATCACCAAGCCCTACTGATTTTTTTTAGCCTTTCCTCTGTCTCCCCACTGATCCTTGGCCCAATCCTTTCTTATCTCTCCTTGGGCTATTGTGGTTATTTCTTCAACTGGCTTCTCCATGTCCAGTCAGACTCAGCCTGACCGTGGTCCTTCTCGCTGGCTGTGGAAGAACAGGCAGCCTCTCTCTGCATACTTCAGAGCTGCACACCTGCTCCAGGTAGGTTGCAGAAAGGTCATCAAGGGAGGTGGATGTGGCTCAAATGGTTGGGTGTCCGTCTCCCATATGGAGGGACCTGGGTTCGTTCCCCAGGACCTCCCGGTAAAATTTTAAAAAAATTAAAAAATTTAAAAAAAGAAAGGTCATCAAGGCATTTGGGTCTCTCCTTCAGGCGATGGGAAACCAAAGGAGTTTTGACAGCAGGATTTTGTTGTTAACTTTTCCTTTTGAAATAATTTCAGACTTTCCAAAGAGTCGCAAAAATAGTGAAAAAAAAAAAAAAAAAAAGAACCCCCCCATATACTCTTCCCCCAGATTCACCAAATGTTAACATCTTACACAGTACAATTATCAAAAGCAGGAAATACAATTATTTGAATTTCATCCTTATTTGAATTTCACTGGTTATCCTATTAACGTCTTTTTCAGATCCAGGATTCAATGTGGAATCATCTTGCTTTTAGTTATCACAGCCCTTAGTCTCCTTTACCCTGGAGCAGTTTCTCAGTCTTTGTCTTATCTTTCAAGAGTACTGGCCAGTTGTTTACAGAATGCCCTTCCATTGGCTTTATCTGATGTTTGCTTATGATTTAATTTGGTAGTACATTTTTGGTAAGAATCCCACAGAAGTGAAGCTCTATCTTTCTCAGGGCATCAGATCAGGAGGTGCACGATGTCAGTTTGTCCCGTTATTTGTGATATTAACTTTGGTCACTTGGTTAAGATGGTGTCCCTTGAGTTTCTCCACTGTAAAGTTACAGTTTTCCCTTTGTCATTAATAAGTATCCTGTGGGGAGGTACTTTGAGACTATAGAAATATCCTGTTTCTCATCATACTTCTTGCCCACCAGTTTTAGAATCCATTGGTGATTCTTACCTCAAGCAACTATTACTGTGGTGTTTGCCAAATGGTGATTTTCAAGTCCATCATTCCCATTCCTTCTACATTTATTAGTTAATATTCCACTTTAAGGAAAAGAAAAGCAAAGAATCTACCCAACCAGAACCTCATCTCTAGGGATCCAAACAACTCCCCCAAAATATTGTAAATCATATATCCGACGAGGGACCTATAGCTAGGACATAGAACATTTACAACTCAATGATAAGATCAATGGGAAGCGGCTGTGGCTCAATCAGTAGGGCTCCCGTTTACCATATGGGAGGCCCCGGGTTCGGTTCCTGGGGCCTCCTGGTGAAGGCAAGCCCACCCACGCGGCGTGGTTAGCTGACCCAGCGAGCACAAGCAGCAAGGGGGGGATAAATGAATAAATAAATAAAATCTTTAAAAAAAAAAAAAAAAAGATCAATAACACGGTTTAAAAATAGGCAAAGGATCTGAATAGACATTTGTGATGGTTAAGTTCAGGTGTCGACTTTGCTAGGTCATGGTGTCCAGTTACTTGGTCAAGCAAGCACTGGCCTGATTGTTACTGTAAGGGTATTTCAGGGATTTAAATCACTAGTCAGTTGATTGCATCTATGGCTGCTTACATCCACAATCAACAAAAGGAGATTGCCTTCAGCATGGAGAGAAACCTCATCCCATCAGCTCATCAACTGAAGGCTTTAAAGGGAGAACTGATAATTTCAGCATTTCTATCTCTACTTCAGCCATCTTCTCCTAGGGAATCCCCTGAAACCTTCCCAGTTCGTGGCCTGCCCCATGGAATTTGGACCTGCCCATCCCCACCATCATGTGAGCCAATTCCTATACTAAATCTCATAATATTTACATATATATATCTTGTCAGTTCTGTTTCTCTGGCGAACACTGACAAATACAACATTTCTCCAAGAAAGATATACAAATGGCCAATAAGCACCTGAAAAAAATGCTTAACATCATTAGCCATCAGGGAAATGCAAAGAAAAACCACAATGAGATACCACATCACACCCACTTAGATGGCTATAATCAAAAATCACAAGTGCCAGTGGGACCATTGAGAGATGAGTAGGAATGTAAAATGGTACAGCAGCTTTGGAAAACAGTCTGGTAGTTACTAAAAAGGCTAAACATAAAATTCCCATATGACCCAGCAATTCCATTTCCAGGTGTATGCCCAGAGAAAAGAACCTTAAGTCTACCCAAAAACTGGCACATGAGTTCATGGCAGCATTGTTCACAGCCCAAAAGGAGAAACAACCCACATGGCCATCAACTGATGAAGGGAAAAATAAAATGTGGTCTATCCACAAAATGGAACATTATTTGGCCATAGAAGGAATGAAGTACTGACACATGCTAGCTAAGATATGGACAAGCCTCCAAAACTTTATATGAAGGGGAAGAAGCCAGTCACAAAGGACCACATATGGTGTGACTCCATTTCTATGAAAAGTCCAGAAGAGGGAAATCCACTAGACAGAAAGTAGATTAGTGGTTGCCGGGAGATAGACTGGGCGGAGGGGACGAGGAATGGGGAGTGAGCACTAATGGGTGTGGGGTTCTTTTTGGGGTGATGGAAATGTTCTAAAATTGACTGTGGTGATGGTTGCATGGCTGTGATTATACAAAAAACCACTGAACTGTACGATTGAAATGGGTGAGTTGTATGGTATGTGGATTCGCTCTCCATAAAGCTGTTATTAAACAACCACCACCTCCCTCCCCCCGGAGCTCCCCGAAAACAGGGGGTGCGCTCCCCTTCCAGCCCCCCTGAGCTCCTGCCTCCAGCTGCTCTCTCCCCGCAAAGGTGCTTGAACCCAATAAATGGGCCAAGTAGAAACACGGCATGCTCTTGGGCCCTGCCGGGCAAGCACAATGTCAAATTGACAGAGTTTCCAATGACGAAGGCCGGGAAGCTACGCCACTGCATTCTGACTGGCTATCTCTACTCCCCAGCAAAATATCCTGAGCCAGACTGTGGTTTTGTGACTCGAAGTCCAAGGCCATGAATCAACCTAATCTACTTATCAAGAAACCAAAGGCTGTGGTTGCTGTGTGTGTAGAAGGAACGACTCACATTTCTTGGTGCCTTCACGTCAGAGGGCTGGGCCTCGCCCTGGTGCCCACGGTGGGCCCAGCCCATGGATTCCGGACTAACCTCACTCGGCCAAGGGCCATACCGTTCCCACACCCGTGACGGGCTCTGTCCATTCCCCACTTGCCTGCTCAGTTTTGTAACTTCAGGCCTTAGCCAGGCCAGGCTCGTGCTGGGCCCTCTGGCTTTTGCTTCCTTGCCCACGTTTACGTTATGTTGTAAAATGCAACTCCAACCAGCGCCCTTCCCTCCATCTAAAGCCTTTCATGCCTTCCCACTCACACGGGATACAGGCAGAGCCCTTGGGCCTGGCCCACTGTAGCCACTGTGAGCCCTATCCCCACCGCCTGCCCAGCCCATGGCCACCACGGTCCCCGCACTCCCGACAGCACTGCCCACAGAGGCCTTGTTTCAGCTCCTCAGAGTCCCCTGGTCCCTCTCACCTCCCCGTCTCTGGACAACCTTCCCACCCTGCGTTCCTCGCCCCGACAACACTGGCTCGGTCCCGGGACCTCTGCTGAACTCATTCTTCAGGCGAGACTTCCCTGATGGCCCAGGACTCTTGGGTCTCGAGAGACAGTGGTCAGGGTGTCTCTCGCTCACTCTGACATCCTGGAGCCTGGCACACAATAGGCATACAGAAGGCACTTGAAGGGAGAATGGAAGAATGGTGTTCCAGAGTCTGACTTGAGCCCATGGCCGTTTTCAGTTTCTTGAACCATCCTGTCTTTCCCAAATATAAATCAGATCACAGCCCTCCTTGGCCTAGAGCCCCCAGGAGATTCCCACTGTGGTTATAATAAAATCCAGACTCCTTGCTCGGGTCTACACGGCCCCATAGGACCTGATTAGAGGAGGGCCTGCATCTCTCTTTAACAGCGTCAGTGGGAAGCCCTGGAGGGGTAGAAGCAGAGGAAGGGTTTCCCTTCTGGATGGCCACTTTGACCCCTTTGTGACCCTTGACCCCTCCAAGTTCATCACCATCTCCCTTTTTTTTTTTTTAAAGTTTTTATTTATTTATTCATCCCCCCCCCCCCCCCCCCGCTGCTTGTGCTCGCTGGGTCAGCCAACCGCGCCATGCAGGCGGGCCTGCCTCCACCAGGAGGCCCCGGGAACCGAACCCAGGGCCTCCCATATGGTAAACGGGAGCCCCACTGATTGAGCCACAGCCGCCTCCCATCATCTCCCTTTGTATAGGCCCAAACCAATCCACTGAGCCCTGAGTACATGTTTAGGAATCTACACTACCACCCAGTAGGATGGCTACTACTTTAAAAAATAATTTTAAAAAAAGGAAAATAAGTATTGGCAAGGATGTGGAGAAATTGGAATCCTCATACATTGCTGATGGTATATAAAATGGTATAGCCACTGCAGAGAACAGTTTGGCAGTTCCTCAAAAACTTAGACATAGAATTACCATATGACCTGGCAACCCCACTCTTAGGTATATACCCCAAAGCACTGAAAGCAGGGACTCGAACAGATGCTACTTATACACTGACATTCAAAGCAGCCTTAGTCACAATAGCCAAAAGGTGGAATCGATCTGTGTCCATCGACAGATGAGTGGGTAAACAATGTGGGCTATGAGCCAATAGAATTATCTTTAGCTGTAAGAACGAGTGAAGTTCTGATACAGGCTACCACATGGATGAACCTTGAAAATATTATACTAATTGAAAGAAGCCAGACACTAAAAGTCCCATATTGTATCACTTATATGATAACACATGATTATACAATACCTACCATATATGCAATTATTTGATAATATATGTGATATAATATTACACATGATACCACTTATATGAAGTATCTAGAATAAGCAAATTCACAGAGACAGAAAGTAGATTAGAGGTCACCAGGAGCTGGAGGAGAGAGGAGTAGGAAGCCGTTGCCTGCCAGGGACGGAGCTTCTGTTTGGAGTGAGGAAAATGTTTTAGTAACGGATGGAGGTGATGGTCGCGCCACATTGTAACAGTAACGGATGCCATTGTAAAAGTAATTTAGAAGTAACTAAAAATGGCTAAAACGGCGAATTTTATTTTATACATGTTAACACAAATAAAAAGAAAAAAAGAATCAACTGCCAGCTGCCTACAAGCCTCTGCCCCCGCAGGGAGGAGCGTTTAGAATTGCCCGCACGTGGTGATGACAAAGAGCAGACCAACTTCGAATCAACGTTATTATTGTTATTAAATTCTCTACAGACAATGTACCCCCTCACCACCTGCCACCGGAAAGGACCACTCATGCCGCCCCCCTCGCACCTCACTCTGCCCGGGGACGATCCTCGTGCCCACCCCTGTGGGGTCACCGATTCGGGGTGAAGCCGGCGTGAAGCAGGAATTTTACGTCACCACAGCTGCCTAGTCAGGACGTCCATCTCAGCCAGCGAGAGCCCTGGCCCTTGGTCACACGGCAAGGAGCTCAAGCATGTTCACGTGACGGGAGCCTGGGAAGGACTGTGGAATGCACGTGGTAGGCACAGGCATTCTCAAAGTCAGCTGGCAAATAGGATGCTTTCCTTGGCGCCGTGCGGGGCTGGCAGGGCTGGGGTGCTGGGACGGCCACAGGAGCGCCACTTACAGAGGGTGAGAAACAGGAAGAGATGCCAAGCATTCTTCACTGCCTGTCCCCTCTGTCGGACACTCTCTTTGCCCTGACCTACGCACGGCAGTGACCTCTTGTCCCTACGTGAGGGTTTTCTGCCTTTTTTTTTTTTTTTTTTTTTTTGGATGAGCAAATAAGGGCAGAGCAAAGTTCTGTGACTTGTCCAAGTTACAGCCAACAAGCAGCTGATCAGGACTCCACTGGGGGTCTTGACATTTTGCCTCCCCTGGGCCAACCTGGGAGCCTCCGGGTTTCCTACCCCCCAGTGGAGAGGGCATAAATGGCAGCAGGGAGAAGAGAAAGGATGGGGCCCTGTTGTGAGAGGGGCTCAGGCACGGTCCTGCTTGACAGCTAGTCAGGCAGGCAAGGGAATCCTTGTGAATCACACGATTTCAACAGAAACACCAGGGGAGGGGAACAGTGGCCAAGTGGGCAGAGAAACCTTGGCCAGGAAAACAGCCTTTGCATCCAGTTTCCGCAGGGGGATTAAAGACAGATTCGGCTGCTCCCGTCCAGCCCTTGTTAGGTGCCTGCAGCTGTCCCAGGATTAACACCCACGGTAGGACTCATTTTGTCCTCACCACGACCCTTGCAGGGGGCCTTGCTGTGCCCATTTTACAGATGGCAGATCTGAGTCACAGAGAAAGGCCGTGCCTGTGGCAGAAAGCCGGGCCTCCTGCCTTCCCAGCCCGGGGCTGTTTCCAGGGACACTGAAAGCCCCCCCCCAGCCCCCCCCCCCCCCCCCCCCCCCGCCCGGCGGGCCGGGGGCGGGGGGAACGCCGGGCCCCCCCCCCTTACATTCTGTAAGAAAGGACTGGCCAGGAACTTCAGGCCCAACATGAAGGACATTAGGAGGTGTTAGAACAAATAGTCAGAGTGTGAAATGAATTCCTGCAACCTCCCCGGACACGCTGGGAACCTTCGTTTTGCCATCTGCCAGTCCTACAGCTCATAAATCAAAGAGGGCGGCCAGGGCTAGAATGAGCCAAACAGAGCCAGGGCTGGAGCCGCGCAGCCTCCGAGGGGCGCGAAAGGCACAGCACTGGCCGCGCGCCCCGCCCCTGGTCTTCCCTCTCCCTGAGCTTTCTGAGGTGCAGCTCAGAACCCTGGGCCACCCCTGGACGGGCCTCCCTCACTGCCAGTGCCGGGTCAGGCGGGCTGTCAGGGCTTCTGGACACACTGGCCAGCTTTGGAGTCTCCAAGACAGAAAGCCACCTCCTCCATGAAGCCTCCTTCTGAGGCCACAGGCCCCTGACTCCCAAGCCCAGCTGACAAGCCCCTCTCGCCCCTTCTCACTCTAAGCCCTTCTAAGCCCACGAGGCGAGATGTTGTTGGCCCAGGGAGCAGAAAAGACATGCCCAGACTCTCACCTTGAGTTCTCACGCTCTCTGGAGCCTCTGAACAGCATCCCACCGCCCACCCTGAACACAAGCTCCGGGAAGGCAAGGTCCAGGGCTGGCCTGATGCTCACCTGCTAGAGCGTGAGCTCGGGGCCAGGCTGTGGGAGGAAAGAGGAAAGAGGGGAAGAGGGGGAAGGAAGGAGATGAAAGGAGAAAGGTGGCATCGGGCGGGAACTGGGGTTTTGCCCTGCAGAGCCCCCATGACAAAGGACAATGTTGACCTGGCAGGTTTTTAGGGCACATCAGCCATAGGCACAGCTCAGCTGTGGACACTGAAGCCACAGCAGCTCCCATGGCCCCAACTCCCCAAGGGGGAAGCAGTTAGGATTCAATGCATCCCCAAGAAAACAAGCTGAAGCAAAAAGGGGAATTTATCGGCTCAAGCGGCCCAAGTGCAGGTCAGGCAGGAGGTGTCCTGCAGGCCTCAGGCCTCTTGCCTCCACCTCTATCAGTGGGTCAGCTTCATTTGCTCCCACCAAAGACCCCTCTCTCCTCGAGGTGGGGCACGTGACCATGGGCAGCTTCAGAGCTCCAAGACCAGGGCAGCTCCAGACTGTCAAGTCCCAGCGGAGGACTGTGATAGGCCCAGCCAGTGTCATGTGACCACCCCTTCGGCCAGTCACTTATGGCCAAAAGGAATGGGTCTGTTGGTAGAAGAACAGGGAAACGTGCAGGGCAGAGAGGAGCAGACTCCAGTACACACAGATATAATTTAGTTTGCTCCTTGTATAAGCTGTGGACAGGAGGACAAGAAGAAACAGTAAGTACTGTGGCCCCCATTTTTGGGCCGAGAAACTGAGACCTTGAGTGATTTTTCCCATGGTAACCCTGCTAAGCGGAGCTTGCACTGCCTCAAACTCAGCCCCACCACTCCAAAGGGAAACTCAGCTGGGCCTGAGTTCCTGCTGGGATTAAAGTGGGAGGAGGGGGATATGGATTTCAAATATGTCTTGAGAAATGTTCTGGAGATTGAAATGGCATTTCTCTAGCACATATCTCAGCATAATCCCATGCAGAGAGAGGGAGGTGGCTTTGCCCAGATCGTAATCTCAGAGCCATGCACATTAGAGAGGGAAGGTGTTTTCGGAATAACGTCATCCACCCCAGGGGGCGGTCATGGGAGTCCATGCACATCTGAGGGACAACAATGGCTACGACTGACTGAGTTGGGGCCACTCTGCGGAGATGGGGGCCACACTGCCTCCCCACTCCTCAAGTGTCCACCGAGGGCTGGGAGTCCCCTCTTCACTTCCTGTCGTCCTCCCCCCCTCGACCCCACTGCCTTCCCCACCGGAGGAGGAGGGACTGCCCAACTGGTGAATTTGGGAGAAGGAAGTACCAGGAGTAGCTTAGCCCCTTCTGGGCTCCATTCCAACCGGTTGCCCGCAGAAAGGGTGCCTTCTGGTCTCGCTGGGTCCAATTCCTGCAAGTCTCTGTCACTCGATTCTGAACACGGGAGGGGAAGACAGCTTATGCATTGACCTCCTTAAATCCCCCTACAGCATGTGCTATTCTAATTGTCCAAAAACTCTGTGACTTATTATTATTATTATTATTATTATTATTATTATTCCCATTTCAAAGTCAAGGACGCTGAGGTTAAATGACTTGCACAAGAGCACCAGGTAGTCAGAGAGTGAGCCAGGATTTGAGCCAGGGATGCCAGGCTCCCCCCCAGCCTGAGCTCTGGGCCTCTCCAAAACCCCACACTGGTGGCTCCCAACCCATCTCTCTCCATGGCACCTGGATGTGTCCCTTCATGGGCAGACTTCAGAGAACGCAGTCGGATGTCACCACTGCCTTCTAAAGTTTGCAGCGAAAACCAGACCCACCGACAGAATCCATCATCAGAAAAGGCAGCGCAGGTTGCTGTGTTCATCTTTGTATTAAACCAGGCTCCTGGCGCCCCATTTAGGAGTAACGCCACCTGCCTCACAGGGTTAGCGCAAGCATCAGTGTAAAAACGCAAGCAGAGGGTTTTGAACCAGGCGGGGTGCTCAGGTTATAGCTGCATGACCTTGGGCCAGACCCTGCCCTCTCTGAACCCTGGTTTCTTCCATTTTCATAATCAGTGCAAGGAAAGCACCCAGTGAGATGGGTTCCATGAGGATCATATGGGAAAATATATGAAAAAGTTCTTTGCAATGTGTCCAGCTCAGAGCAAAGCCAAGGGGTTGGTGTTTTTTCCCTTAGGCCCCCCAGGAGCCCAGTGAGCTCTCCCGATTCCTGACCCTAAATCAGTGCTGATCCACCTCAGAGGCAGCTGAATGGCCACAGCCTGGTGGGGAGGGGGTGATTCTGGTGGGCAGGGCATCCTAACTCTGGGCTGGGTACACTGTGTCACCTCCCTTGCTTCCCCTGTGCCCCTCATCCCCAGCCCAGAAATTCCAGCAGTTCAAGTACTGATTCACCTCAGTTTGCCCAAACCCAGTACATGCCCTAGCATGCAGGAGGGGCTGGGTGAATAGCAGTGGGGTGAGTGAGTATAGGGGTGAGTGTGTCAGTAAGGGAGTTAGAACCACATATATTTACTGAGTGCCATCTATATGTCAGGCATGATGGACTGAGAAGCAAATGAAAATAGACAATGTGCCTGCCCTCATGGAGTTTACAATCTAGTGGGGCGAGATATTAAACAAGCATGAATAGAGAGATCAGGTGAGGCTGAAGGCAAGGAACCTACATTTTATCTTCAGTCCAATGGGAAGCTATTAAAAACTTTTAAGCAGGGGAGAGACATGATCTGATGTACAAGTTATTATTATTTTATTACTCTGGCTCTTGGCTGGAAAATGCACAGAAGGTGGCAAGGTGGAGCCAGGCGTGGAGGCCAGTGCAAATGGGTGATGGCAGTGCAGATGGTGAGAAGTTGTTGGACTGGGGGTATATTTTAGAGCAGGAAGCTACCCAGTTTGGTATCAAATTGGCTGTAAAAGGTGAGAGAGCTGGAAGCATCCAGAACGCTGCCCAGTTTTCTGGCCTGAGCAACTGGGTGGAGGCAGGGCTATTTCCTGAGATGAGAAGGAGAAGTGGAGTTTGGAAGGTGGGGAGTAGAGCCTGCCCTCGAGGCATCCGAGGGCAAGTGTCAGGTGGCAGCAGGATCCACCTGCAGGATCCAGCAGGAGCTCAGGGGCCGATCCAAATGAATGAGATGGGTGGCCCCAGGGGTGGGGTGGGTTGACAGACCAGCCAGAGGTGCCATCGCTGGAGCCCAAGGTAGACCTGCTGTCCTCAGAACAGCTCTTCCCAGGCCGGGCCAGAAGAGGGGGAACTCTGGCTGGGAAAACCTGGCTCCCACACCTCACTGCTCAGTCCAGGGGAAATCTGGAGCCTCCTGAGGACTTCGTTCTAAGCGCTGCGGGGCACATTCTTGCAGTTTTCAGGGAAAGAAGTGCCGGTGGCAGAAAGGAAGGGGACAGGGGCAGCCCGGGGCAGTTTCCAGGGAGGACAGAGAGGAGAGAGGGACCTGGGGCATGGGCCTGGAAGCCCCTTCTGGGGCTGTTTGCTCAGAGAGGCCCAGGTGGAGCTGGGCCCCAGAACCAGTCACTGCCTTGGGCTCACTTCCCTAGCCCTGGGGGCAAACAACGTGCCTGAAGGTCTGGAACCTGGTGGCAAAGCCCTGGCCCTGGGGACAGGTCCTCCTGTCTCTGAGCCTCTCCCACCAGCCCCTGCACCTGGAACACCTCTTCTCCCAAGGCCTGGCTCAGTCTCCCCTCCTTTCCTTGACGTCCCCACATCTGAATGCATGTCCCTTCCCTGCTCCCCCTCCCCATCGTGCCACACAGTGAGCAGCCCGAGGACTCTGTCCAGGCAATTCAGCCATCTTCCCATCTCTCTTCCTGCACACACTAGGTGCTTAATAAATGCTTGTTAAACTGAATTAGAATGTGCTTAATTCATATTCCTCAAGCTGTGAGTAAGAACAAAAAGGCCTCCCTCCCTTTTCAGAATCCATGCCCCTGAGACATGACTGCGGGCAGGCTGGGCCGGGGCTTCCCTGGGAGACCTGCTCCCAGCTCTGGGTGGGTGTCGAAGCTTGTTGCTGCCAGTGGCACCCCAGCCCCAAAGCCTTCCTCAGCCACCCACTGGTGGAAATGATAAGAGGTACCATTTATGGCACCCCATGGTGTGGCAGGCTGACCTGGCAATCTCGGTTAATCCTCTCAACGACCTCCTGCTGGGGGCTCTACTGTCCCCACTCCAGGGTTTGGGACATAGTCTCAGCAAGGCCCAGTGGCTGACTAAGGATGCAGTGAGTTCGCTGGGCCTCAGGAGTGGCCACGTGGAAGAGAGCTCTAGGCAGGGACCCGGGGCTGATGGAGGCTCCCCTCCTGGGCCCTGTCTGGCAGTCCCAAGGCAGGGGGCATATCCCTGGGAGCCAAAGGCACAGTTTCTCTGGCCTGGGAAAAAGAGATGCAACCCTCCCATCAATGTAAGTAACGGTTTACCCGCCTGGCTTCCTGTTAGGTTTTTTTTTTCCTTCCCCCCAGGGGTGTCTCTTATCTTAAGATTCTTAGGAGGTTTTTTGCTGGGCTGTTTACCATTGGGTGACAGTTACTGCCAAAGCCAGCCCCTCCGGAAGTGAGGAGGAGAAAAGCAAGCCCAGGTGGGCCCTTTGTACAGGGGTCCAGACTGGATGGGACATGAGGGGCCCCAGCAGCCAGTGACCAAAGCCACGTCCACCTGTCCAGCCAGTGTCACAGTCCATCTTCCAAACAAGGCCGACTCAGGCAAAGGAAAGTGAATTGGCTGGCCCTGAGCTCACAACTGCAGGGAAGAGGCAGGGAGCTGCAAATAAGCCACGGAACAGATAGCCAAGGCAGCTGGGTCTGCTGGGTTAAGGGGCTGGCTTTAGTCCTTGAATTAGGAGCTCTGGGGTGCTTGTGACGAATGCAAAGCAAGAGGTTCTGCTCTAGAAACTGACCCTTCCTCAGCCTCCCACTTCCTAGTGCTCCTCAGGTACAGATCTCATAATGCCCTGGCATGTGAGCCCCAGTTCTACCAAGGATCCCGCACCCTCCGGGGGTCCAGACCTGGACCCCACATCTCCAAACCTGATCTGGACCTTGGCAATCTGCACAGAACCCTTGGCAGTCCAGGGACCTGTCCACATCTGGCCATCCTCACTGCTCCCAGACACTGAGCCCCAGGCTGAGCTTCACTTGGTGCTGCCAGGCTCTTCATCCCTTGTCCTGTCTGCCCCTGCTCCCAGCTGCATGTCTACCTGAGGAACACCCTCCTCCAGGCCAAACAATGCTCTGCACCTGGTCACCAGGCAGCTTCCAAGCCTCTGACCCCCCAGGCCTGCCCAGGGTCTGGGTTCGAGGCCTGTCCACATCTGACTATCCCTGAACTGACCAAATCCTCTCAACAGGTGCAGCGCCTGGGCCATGTAAGATACAGATGCAATGGCTGAACAGAGAGCTACAGCTGACTTGGGTTCAATCAGAGAAATTCTCCTACAGCAACCAGGGGTGGAGGTCTGACCTCCAGCTGGGTTGGCCAAAGTGACCAGAGATGGAAAAAGAGTTCTCTTAGCCCGTTACTCAGAAACAGGATTCCCTCAGCCAGGTGAGACTCACAAAGGCAGTCCCTTGGATCGCTGACTTCATCGAAGTGCAGCCCAAACATGGGAGAATGGCCCAGATGAAATCCCAGCAGCCTCACTAACGCATCAGACTCAAAACATTGAGCACTGGGGAAGAAGTCTGCTCAGAAGAGGGTCAGGGATTGGCTCAGACGCCACCACAGACCATGGCAGTGAGAGAAGGTATGGCGCAAGTGCAAGCAACTCCAGAGGAGGGAGAAGGCAGGAGAGCCCCAGGTGGGCCCTCTCCAATGCCAAGGCTGCCCCTCCACGACCAGGAGGTGCCCAGCAGGCATTTGAGGGGAAGGCCAAGAAAACCAAAATGGAATGCCTGTCTCATAGCCAGCCATTAGGAGGAATAAGGAGGCTGCATGTTAAGGCATAGAACAGTGCCTGGTGCATGGAGATTGCTCAGTAGGAGTCAACCTCTCTGCCAGCGTCGTGCTGAGGGCCATCTAGGCCTCTGGCTCCTCCTTTCCAAAGGTATCTCCCCAGTGCACATGGTCCCTGGTGGACAAAGCCTGCAAGGGACAAAAGATCATGGACAGAAACCCACAGTCTTAGGGGAGCTCCAGCTGTGCCTCCTTGGGGCAAGTTACCACCTCTCTGAGCCTCAGTTTCCCAATCTGTGTAATGAGATGGCTGGACTTTAAGGGCCCTTCCAGTGGGGCACTCTAAGAGTCCCTTCTTGCCACTCGTTCCCATCCCTGATGGAGGGAAAGGGACCAGCCCTTAGGTGGTGGAGCAGGAGCTCCCTCACATCCCTGGGGATCAGGTCCCTGTCAACCACATCCTCCTTGTGAGCATTTGTCTCCTGAATTAGGCCAAATCCACCTTCCAGACAGTCACTGGGAAGACAAGAGCCCACTGGCCCCCTCCACCTTCTCAGGGCCAGTTCCATCCAGTGTCACCACTTAAGTCAAAATATGCCTCGCTCTCCCCTCAGGTGCCTCAACCCTCTGGGCCTTGTCTTCTCAGGTCAGCACGTGGACCAGCCTTTCTCTTCTCCCTTCCTCCAAGTCACTGGAAGGTGGCTCCCGGCTGACTCGGGCCCCAAATGGAGCTGGGCCCGAGGCGTTCCAGCTTTTCAAGGTGTCAGAGGGGAGGAGGGCTGTGGAGAGGTGCAGGGACTCTCTGCGCTGGGACACCTGCCCCACCACCACCACCACTACCCCCGCATCTCCGCCCACCGCCCCACCCGCCTAGCGCCGCCTTCATCCCCAACCCGGGCGTCCCAGCTCCGCCCGCGCCAGGCAGGGGGCGCCCTTCCCCGCCCGCCCCCCCGCTCCGCGCCGGCCCGCGCCAGGCAGGGTCCCCGGGGAAAGCCCTCTTAAAGAGTTCCTCCTTTCGCGTGAACTCGCCGCCTCCATCCAGCCGCGCGGTCTCAAAGGTGACCATCACGTAAATGCGTTACAGATGTGCTTCCTTCCATTTTTGGCTACTGCGGCTCGGCGAGGAGTCCCGTCCGCAGCGCGATCCAGGCCGGGTTTTTCGTCCCGCCCGCCAACTTTTGCAAGCTGTAGTTATTTGATAATGATTTTTTTTTTTTTTTTTAAACCTCTCCCAATAATTGTTATCCTCCCCGCCCAGTGCAGTTCAGGTGATGGACACAGATTGCAGACGCCTCCTCCTCCGGGTGCACGGCTTGGGGCCTGGGGTGAGAAGCCGCTGCGGGGGCACCTTCTCAAAGCCAGGGTTGAGGGTCCGCTGGCCCAAGCCCAACAGGACGACCCCCAGAGGCCCCCCACGGAGGCTTCTGCACCCCCACCCCCGGGATCAGGCCCACTCTCCAGGGCCCTTTGACTGTCTGATGGATGCCACAAAACAGAGAGGGGATACTTGGCACAGAGGTCCAAGCTGCAAGCATTTATTGGGCACCTACTGTATTATCAGGCTAACAACAAAACTCTGGTGTCAAAAGCCAGCCCCTGCTCTCAGGCCTTCAGTCCGGAGGAGACCCAGGGCCACATGCTAATTACCTGGGAAAGGTCCAGATTCCCAGGACAGAAGTTGCTCAGGCCAGATAGCGCTAGATAGGGAAGGTGTGGCTCTCCCCACCCCCAGCCCACCCCATAGCCTCCATCACCTGCCTGCAGGAAGGCCTTTCCCAGAATCTTCTAAAATCCTACAGGGCTTGGAAAATCCGGTCACGGTCACATGGGTGGGGGTGAGAGGACAGGGGCCCAGGCACCTGGCTGAGAGGAAGCCCCATCAGAGGCACGCAGGGGAGCCCCTGAGGGCCTGCTGTTCTAATGCCCAGCCCACTAGTGGTTAGAGAGGAGCTCTTTGCTGGGGAGAAGTGAGGCCGCCTGGCTGGGTTACACCCACAGAAAGCTCAAAGTTCCTTGGTGAAACCTCAATTAATTTTAAATGTTTAAATTAATGCATTTGAGGTAGACCTTTGGGCAACCAGCAGCAGGGTGTGAAGGAGGAGGAGGAGGAAGGAAGAGGTTAAGAATGCAGGGGGGCATGACGGGGGTGGTGGTGGCTGGGGGACCCATCCTCTCCAGGTAAAATCAGAGTGCCCAACCCTTCCCTCCCCTCACCAAACCTGCCTTCCCAGGCCCCCCAGCCCCTCAAAGCATCACCCCCTCTAGTTCCCCCATCCAGAGGCCTGGCTCAAAAGTGTGCTCAAAAAGATACCAGTGAACCCCAGTGAATCCAAGGGGCAGCGCCGGGAGGAGACATTGCAGCAACCCTGGCGGTCAGAGAAGGTTTCCAGGAGGGGCTGAGGAGGGCCCCAACTTCCTAACTGAAGCTGGCTCTTCATTCTTCACGGGAGCTCTGCCATGCACCCCTTGCACAGGTCTTCCCTGACTCCCACTCCATGCCAGCTCCTGCCATGGCCTGGTCAGTGGAGAGGAGAAGATGCTTTCCCTGACCCTGAGTCACTCATAGTTCAGGGAAGGCCACAGAGTTTCCAAGAGTTGGGTACCACCCAGCCCACCCCGCCGGGCTATCTGTAGAGCCTCCTGCCTGGGCAGCCCTTCTCCACCGCCGCCGGGCACCAGAACTTCAGTGACAAGCAGCATCGCCAGCCCCACATCCATTCATTGGAATAAATGCCCTCGCATGCCCATACATGTATACACTCACACACATTCATACACTCACATGCACACACTCATACTGACACACATTCATACACACATTGTCATGCACATACACCCACACTCATACACACATTCATATATACATTCTCATGTACACACACACATGTATGCACTCACACACATTCTTCCATAATCATACACACATATTCATACACATATTTTCACTCACCCACTCGTACACACATCACACATGCACTCACACATTCACACTTACACCTTTTCCTCCCAGAGTCTCCATCCGGCCAGCACTGAATAATTGACCTGAGTACGTGCATGTAGCCCCAGAAGAACCACACAGAAAAGAAAAGTTCCACTGAGGAACTTACCCAATCAGAGAGCCTAGATAGAAACAATTTTCACTGGGGCATATATTTAAGTTTTATGACTGATGGCTCAATATCTTTTCATATATATTTTTTTAAAGATTTATTTTATTTATTTCTCCCCACCCCATTGTTGTTTACACTTGCTGTGTCTGTTTGTCTTCCTTGTTTCTTTAGGAGGCACCGGGAACTGAACTCAGGACTTCTGATATGGAAGGGAGGTGCCTAATTGCTTGAGCCATCTCCGTTCCCCCACTTTGTTGTGTCTCTCATTGTGTTTTTCTTCTTGTGTATCTTGTTGAGTCATCTTGCTTCGTCAGCTTGCGGCACCTGCCCGTCAGCGTGCTGTCTTGCTCGTCCTCTTTAGGAGGCACTGGGAAACTCTGCTCCCTGCTTTGCTGTGTCTCTCATTATATTTTTCTTCTTATGTCTCTTGTTGCATCAGCTTGCTGCACCTGCCCGTCACACCAGCTCGCTGTCTTCTTTAGGAGCCACCAGGAACCAAACCAGGGACCTCCCATAGGGTAGGTGAGAGTTCAATCGCTTGAGCCACATCCACTTCCCCCTTTTATATTTTTTAATTTTCTGTGGGCATCATTGTCTTAGTGTGGGGCCTGTGCCAGGCCCAGATCAGGGCTGCCTCCTCCAGGAAGCCCTCCGGCTTCCCCAAGCCGGGTCAGGTCCTCTCTGCCATGCTCCCACAGTCCCCTTGCTCCAAGGCCCTGAAAGCAGGAACTAGGTCTCATTCCCTTCTGTATCCCCAGGGCTCAGGGCCAGTACAAGGAAGGTGTCAGAGCCAGTTCCATCTGCTGTCACCACTTAGATCAAAGCATGGCTCACTCTCCCCTAAACCCTCTTCACCCTTCCCACCTCGCCTTCTCCAAGTGGTCAGCATGTGGTCCAGCCTTCCTCGTCTCCCACCCTCCAGTCACAGATCTGTGACACACGAGTCTTGCTGGGCTAATTCATCCCCAGCCGGCCCTTTCACAAAAGCCTGCCAACCAACCCTGCCCGGTTGTGGGACCCGCTTCTGAACCTTGGAGAAATCTAGAAATCTCTCTCTTCCTGTATCCACGGGTCCAGCCATGGCCCGCTGGGGGAGGGGGATCAAATGCAGGGCTGGAGGCCCCTTGTCTGCACAGAGGCAGGATTTATCTCAGTTTGGGGAGGTCTGGGGCCTCAGGGCCCTACATCATCATTAGTTCCATCAAAGAGGTGGCTAGGATCCGAAGGAGCAAATTGGAAACAGCCTGGTGGACTGCAGGCGGGAGCCGGGCAGCAAGAGGGTTTGGGCCGCCCCCAGGGAGCCCCGGACACTGGAAGAGTCCCACAGACAGTGCACAGGAAGAGGAGGAGGAGGGAAGAGAAAACATTCCACTCGGGCTCCAGGGAAGAAAGCCGTGCAGAGATGGAGCGGCGCCAAGTCTCCAAGTCAACCGACCTCCCGGAGGAGGCCCGGCCCCAGGAGGCGGCAAATCCCGCTGACAGCCGGGAAGAGCCTCCTGTCCACCTGCCCCGTGCTGCTCAAAGTGGGCCCTGTCTCAGGGCCCCCAGCAACCCAGGGGAAATGTAAAGCAGATGGGGAAACTGAGGCCCAGGATCACCCTGGGTAGCTGGCAGAGCAAGGTGGGGGAGGGGTGATTCTTTAATGGGAGATGGTGCTGGAGAAATACTCAGACTGTCCCAAGGTAAAGAGGACAGGGGTGACCACTGAGACCAGCCCAAGGGTGTCCCAGGGGCCTTACTTATAGTGGTGAAAAATGCGAAGCAACCTAAATTTCCTGTGATAGCTAAATAATTGGGTAACACTCTGGGGCAGACATGCGGTGGAATGTTCTGGAGCCATTACAGAGATCAAGGCTTCTCTCACTGATGTGGGGGAATTGCCATCGGTACAATGTGAGGATGAAATGAGGTGACATAGGAAAAGGGCTTATCACAGGACCTGGCACGTGATAAACGTGGCAGTGAGAGCAAAGCAAGATTGAAAAGCAGATATCCAGAATGATTCCAATTTTGTAAAAAAAATAGGAACAACAACAAAAAATGAATGCATAGGAAAAGAGGGTAAAGAAATAAAGCAAAATTTTGCTTAGTTGTAGGATTATCAGAGATTTGGACATTCCTTTTTTGGATTTACCAATGAGTGAATTAAATTTTTTTATTTAAACAAATCAATTTTATTGGTACATATTAATAAAGCATACAGTTCATCCCAAGTGTACAATCAGTGGTATTTGGTATAATCACATAGTTGTTGTACATTTACTACTTCAATCATTATTAGAGCACTTTCATTATTTCAATAATAATAATAATAAACAAAAAGCAGACAAACAAACAAGAAAATTCTTCACCTCTCAATCTCTCTCTGTTTCCCCTGCCATACTTAGCTACTATTTCCGGCTATTCTTGCACAATTATTTATTCAGAAGTTTTATTGAGATATTTTCACATACCATACGATCTATCCAAAGTGTATAATCAATGGTTTTTAGTATAATCACAATGTTACACATTCATCACCACAAAAAAATTTTATTTTTTATTTTTTTACCGGGAGGTCCCGGAGATCGAACCCGGGTCCCTCCATATGGGAGACGGACGCCCAACCAGTTGAGCCACATCCGACCCCCAAAAAATTTTAGAACCATTTCATTACTTCAAAAATAAAAACTCCACACCCCATAGTATGCCTTCCCCAGCCCTACATAACCACTAATATAATTTCATCTTTATAAATGATTTATATTTACATTTTATATAAATGGAATCATACAATATGTTACACAATATGTTTAGTTCAAAATAGCACAATCATACAGTATTTGTCCTTTTGTATCTGGCTTGCTGCACTCAACATAATGTCCTCCAGTTTCATCCATGTTGTCATATGCTTTACAACTTCATTTCTTCTTATAGCTGCATAATATTCCATTTTGTTTACCATTCATCAGTTGATGGACACCTGGGTTGTTTCCAACTTTTGGCAATGGTGAATAATGTGGCTATGAACATCGGTGTGCAGATGTCTGTTCGTGTCACTGCTCTCAGTTCTTCTGGGTATATACCCAGTAGTGGTATTGCAGGGTCACATGGCAAGTCTATATTCAACTTCTTTAGAAACTGCCAAACAGTCCTCCATAGTGGTTGTACCATCCTGCATTCCCACCAACAGTGAAGAAGTGTTCCTATCTCTCCACATCCTCTCCAACACTTGTAGTTCTCTGTCTTTTTAATAGTGGCCATTCTGATAGGTATGAAATGATATTTCATTGTAGTTTTGATTTGCATTTTCCTAATTATTAGTGATGTTGAACACTTTTTCATGTTTTTTTTTTGCCATTTATATTTCTTCTTTGGACAAATGTCTATTCAAGTCTTTTGACCATTTTTTAATTGGGTTGTCTTTTTATTGTTGAGTTGTAACATCTTTTTTTTTTTTTTTTTTTTAAGATTTATTTATTTATTCATTTATTCATTTATCCCCCCCTTGCTGCTTGTGCTCGCCGGGTCAGCCAACCACGCCGTGCGGGCGGGCCCGCCCCCACCAGGAGGCCCTGGGAACCGAACCCGGGGCCTCCCATATGGCAAACGGGAGCCCCACTGATTGAGCCACAGCCGCTTCCCTGTAACATCTCTTTATATATCCTAGATATTAAACCCTTATCAGATATGTGATTACCAAATATTTTCTCCCATTGAGTCGGCTGCCTTTTCACCCTTTGACAAAGTCCTGGGAGGTGCAAAAGTGTTTAATTTTGAGGAGGTCCCATTTATCTATTTTTTTCTTTTGTTGTGCGTGCTTTGGGTGTAAGGTCCAAGAAACCACCACCTACTACAAGGTCTTGAAGATGTTTCCCAACATTTTCTTCTAGTAGTTTTATGGTCCCAGCTTGTATATTTAGGTCTTTGATCTATTCTGTGTTGATTCTTGTATAGGGGGTGAGATAGGGGTCCCCTTTCATTCTTCTGGTTATAGATAACCAGGTCACCCAGCACCATTTGTTGAAGAGACTGTTTTGTCCCATTAGTATGGACTTGGTAGGTTTGTCAAAAACCAGTTGGCTGTAGAGGTGAGGGTTTATTTCTGGGTTCTCAATTCTATTCCACTGATCGATGTATCTATCTTTATGCCAGTACCATGCTGTTTTGATATGTAGCTTTGTAATATGTAATACGTTTCAAGGTCAGGCAGTGAAATTCCTCCCACATTGCTCTTCTTTTTTAGAATGCCTTTGGCTATTTGGGTGCACTTTCCCTTCCAAATGAATTTGGTAATTGCCTTTTCTATTTCTGTAAAGTAGGCTGTTGGAATTTTGATTGGTATTGCATTGAATCTATAAATCAGTTTGGGTAGGATTGACATCTTCACGATATTTAGTTTTCCAATCCATGAGCACGGAACGTCTTTCCATTTGTTTAGGTCTTCATTGATTTCTTTTAGCATTGTTTTGTAATTTTCTGCATATAGGCCCTGTCCTTCTTTGGTTAAAATGATTCCTAGGTATTTGAGTCTTTTTGTTGCTATTGTAAATATTATTTTTTCCCTGATTTCCTCCTCAGATTGTTCAAAACTAGTGTACAAAACATTACTGATTTTTCCATGTTGATCTTGTATCCTGCCCCTGCTGAATTCATTTATTTTAGCTCAAGTAGTTTTGTCATAGACATTTCAGAATTTTCTAAATATAAGATCGTGTCATCTGCAAATAGTGAGAGTTTTACTTCCTCTTTTCCTATTTGGATGCCTTTAATTTTTTTTTTTTTCTTGTCTAATTGCTCTAGCTAGAACTTCTAGTACAATATTGAATAACAGTTGCGACAATGGGCATCATTGTCTTGTTCCTGATCTTAGAGGGAAAGCTTTCAACCTTTCCCCATTGTATACGATGTTGGCTGTGGGTTTTTCATATATGCCTTTTATCATATTGATAAGGATTATTTTTTAATTAGTGGGAAATTTTTCCAACATCTTAAGAAAAATGTCAAACATACAGCAGAGTTGAAATAATTTTATAGTGAACACACATATACCCCTTCCTAGAATCTACCTACCGAGATACTACCACTAGCATTTTATTTATTTATTTATTTTTTTTTTTTACCGGGAGGTCCCAGGTATCGAACCCGGGTCCCTCCATATGGGAGACGGACGCCCAACCATTTGAGCCACATCCGTCCCCCCCTAGCATTTTATTATACTCTTTTGTCACATATCCCTCCATCTTTCCCTCCCTCTATCCCTAAATCCTTCTTATTTTTAATGCGTTTCAAAGAAAATTGCAGACGTCAGTACACCATACCCTGTTTTTTTTGTTTTTTGTTTTTTTTTTAAATCTAAACTTCAAAAATTTTTTTTTTTTTTTTAAGATTTTATTTATTTATTCATCTATCCCCCCCTTGCTGCTTGTGCTCGCCGGGTCAGCTAACCACGCCGTGTGGGCGGGCCCGCCTTCACCAGGAGGCCCCGGGAACCGAACCCGGGGTCCCCCATATGGTAAACGGGAGCCCTACTGATTGAGCCACAGCCGCTTCCTGAAACTTCAAAATTTAATGACAAAGAAACCCATAGTTTTCTGAATTAACAACTAATAGTCAACTTGATTTTATTAAGTCATTTCTTCATGTCTATCACTAATTTACATACCGATCATATTCAGAAGGAGAATCACAGAGACAAACTTTGAAATAGATTATTCCTTAGACACAGTTGTTGAACTCCCTCAGTTAACAAGTGAAAAAATTGATATTCAAGCAAGTTGTGTAACTTGCTTTGTTTTACTTTGAGACATAGTGTCATTCTACAAGAATGTCAATATAGTTGGGATCAATTATATATATATTGATCCCAAATATATAATATATATGTTTATAATATGTATTAGATAATTCTAATACATAATAAAAGCTATCATATTGTAGGTTCTTACTCTATGTCAGCAACTGTGCTTGTCAATTTACATTAGCTAAAATATTTACAACAAGCCTGCAAAGTAGGAACACTCTTCCTTAAGACATGGGGCAACCAAGACATAAGAGAAAATAAGAGACTTTTGTGGAATGTTTTTCAGATAAGAAACGATAAATCTGGATCCAAATCCAGCAAATAAGTCACTGCCTGACTGTCTTCAAAGTTCATACTCTTTTAATTGCACCATATTATCTCTCTAAAGAGATCACCTTGAAATATTGGCAGTTAGAAAACAATTTATTTTAGAATAAAATGTTAACTGTGTGGTGCATAAAATAAATTTACAACATAATTTAAAATGGCTAGATAATAACTCCAGAAGCCATTAGCAAGACTTTGCCAGAGAATGCACATTTGGGGCGGAGCCTTAACCAGCTATTTTCTCCCATTTTGATAGATACTATTGTAAGGTAGAACTTCATCACTCATATTTGAAGCATTTCAGTTATGAGAACATCTTAAAGTATCTCCAAACTAATATCACTTTTAAAAATATATCTTTATTAGAGAATTTGTGGGTTTATAAAACAATCATGCATGAAATACAGGATTCCCATATACCACCCTATTATTAACACTTGGCTTTGGCACGGTACATTTGTTACAATTGAGAAAAGCTCATTTTTCTATGATTGTACTAGTAACTATTGTCCATGGTTTAACTTAGGTTTCACTGTGTAGTGCAGTTTCATGGATTTTTTAAAAAATTTTATTTTATTACTACATAGACAACCTAACATTTCCTCCTTTAACCACATTCAGATATACATTTCAGTGCTGTTAATTACATTCATGATGTGCTATCATCATCGCCATCCATTACCAAAATATTTCCATCTTTCCAAATAGGAATCCTGTACATTTTCAGCTTTAACTGCCTATTCCCTACCCTCACCCCATCCTCTAGTAACCTACTTTCTATATTCTGATTCTATGAGTTTGCTTATTCTAATTATGTCATATCAGCGAGATCATACAATATTTGTCTTTTTGTGTCTGGCTTATTTCACTCAACATAATGTCCTCAAGGTTCATCCATATCGTCACATGTATCAGGACTTCATTCCTTCTTATAGCTCAATAGCACTCCATCATATATATATATACCACATTGTATTCATCCATTCATCAGTTGATGGACATTTCGGTTTCTTCCACTTTTTGGCAACTGTGAATAATGCCACTGCAAACATTGGTGTGCAAATATCTGTTCAAGTCCTTGCTTTTAGTTCTTTTGGGCATATATCTAAAAGTGGGATTGCTGGGGCACGTGATAATTGTATACTTAACTTTCTGAGGAAGCACCAAACTGTCTTCCACAGCAGTTGCACCATTCTACATTACCACCAGCAATGAATGAGTGTTCCTGTTTCTCTGTACCCTCTCTAACATGTGTAATTTTCTGTTTGTTTGTTTTTTTAACAGTAGTCATTCTCATGTATATGAAAACTGGTTATTAGATTATTATTTGGATATGTGGTATTCTAGTTTGCTTGGCTGCTGAAAGCAGATACCATAAAATGGGTTAGCTTTTAACAATGGGAATTTATTGACTTACAAGATTCTAGGTTTGAGGCCGAGAAAAACGTCCAAGGCATCATCAGGTGATGTTTTCTTCCTGATAACTGGCTGCCAATGATCCTGGACTCACTGTTACCTGGCAAGTATAAGAGCATCTGCTAGTCTCTCCCTTCTATTCCAGGTTTTATTGCTTTCAGCTTCTTCTTTCCATGTTTTTTTCTCTCTCTTTCTGTATTTATCCTGTTTATAAAGGATTTCAATAAGAAGATTAAGACCCAACCTGGGTCATGCCTTAGCTGAAGTAACCTAATTAAAAGGCCCTACTTACAGTAGGTTTACACTCACAGGAATGAATTAGTTTTAAGAACATCATTTCTTCGGTTACATACAGTTTCAAAACACCACATGTGGTTTCCAAGTATCAAACCCTGTTTTTAATAGTTTTATAGTTAATAGTTTCCCAATTATGATTAATAATAATATAATCAATACATTATTAATAATTAATAAATATTAAGTTGATCAATACTATTATTAGTTTAACTATTTTCGATAGTTAACAAGAGAACAGATATAGCCCTGCGTGCCCACCTTCCTTTCAAACTGACCAGGGGCAGGCTTTGGGGTGAGACTCAGCTGCCTTACTTTCTGGGTGGCCCCAGGACAGTCCCTGGAGCCCTGCGGTTTCTTTCCACCTGAGAAATAATGAGATGTAAATGAGCGTCTCTTCTCCCATTCAACCAGTGGTGTGGCCACAGCTACCTGGGATGAGGTCTGTACTCACCTGGGGCCTCCTACAAAGGTAGGCTTGCCAGATTTAGCAAATAAAAATGCAGGACACCCAGTTAAATTGGAATTTCAGATGAACAACAAATATTTTTTAGTATAAGTATGTCCCATAAAACGTTAGGGATATTTTTTTTTTTTTTTTTTTTTACGATTTTATTTTATTTATTCATTTATCTCCCCCCTGCTGCCTGCGCTCGCCGGGTCAGCTAACCACGCCATGCGGGCGGGCTTGCCCTCACCAGGAGGCCCCGGGAACCGAACCCAGGGCCTCCCATATGGTAAACGGGAGCCCTACTGATTGAGCCACAGCCGCTTCCCAAGAGACATTTTTATACTAAGAAATTATTCGTTGTTTATCTGAAATTCCACTTTAATTGGATATCCTGTGTTTTATCTTAGCAACCCTCCACAAGTTGAGGAAGCAGAAGCTCTGGGAAGAGAAGTGTGATGGAAGGCAGGTTCCAGGATGGGTTTTTTTATAATAAGGCTTCAGCCTCCCTCTGGGGGCCATGTAGGTCTCTGGATACAAGTCCACAGCAGGACAGAGGGAGGAGGCAGACTTCCTACCCAGTCAATGCTCTTTCCAAGGGAGCTCCACTCCAACACGTGGTTTCTGGGGGAGAAGAGACAGCTGCAGATGGCAGCAGTGTTGAGTGAAAGGAGCATCACATCAAGGTGTGCCAGGGCACTGCAAAACCAAAAAGGAGGTCTGATTGTGGGGGCGGACCTCACCCAGTCCTCCTGCTGACTCTTCATCCCAAACTGTGGCAGCCTCTACCTGGAGCCCAGTGGGCATCCTCCAAAGAGTTGGTACCCAAGTGTTGAGTCTATGGAAAAGGAGGCTGGACCAACTCCTGCCCAGCTCAGGGCCCAGCTCTCCAGTCTCCAGCCCACCAGTCCTTCCTGCCTGGCTATAGCCATCCTAGAGAGTCACCCATTCACTCATTCATTCATTCATTCATTCATTCCATAAAACAAAATCCAAGTGTTTGCCAGGCAGGGGATGGTGGCGTTTGACTTGCACACAGTGATAATGACCCTCTCCACCAGTGGACCTCACAAAGCAAGAGGTTGACCATGTGTTATCTCCAGTTAACTTTTTGTTTCAAAAGACTTATTTATTTTTTAATCATGCGTGAACATTTTCATGATTATTTCTACCATGTCATGCCCACAACCATACCAAAAATCTCATTCTCCCCAAACCAAGGCAGCCCGTTTGGACACCCATGAGCTAAGGTTTGAAGGGTATGAAATGGAAATTGGGCCCACTCCAGGACCAGCTTCTCAAAGGTGTGATGGAATATTCTTTAAGCACCCTCCTCTCAGACAATGCCGTAAAGTTCTCGGGGCACTGCAGAATTCCTCATTTTCCCTCATCTTGGTACTACTCCTGCCCAGCCGTTCTCAGTATCAGCCCCTAGGTCTCACCTCATGTTTAAGCAGATGACACAGGGTCACCTGTCACAGAGCTTGGGCAAGCCAGGGCCAGGTGCAGAATCAAGACCCAGGTACTTCTCAGGTGACCGTGTTGAACCCAGGACCAGCGATCAGGGCAGAAGTTCTGGGATCTTCCTTACATCTGTCTGCAAACTTATCCCAAGGGTCTGGCCATTGCTACATATATTGGTTCCCTGCATTTAAATCGTTATTTTAAAAATATGCTTTGCTGTCATCATTTGTGTACATTTAAGTTTAGTGAAATAATTTCCAAACTTTTATAGGTTAGATATTGTTGGATGCTGTTCTGGTAAAGTAGGAAAACAATTCACTATATTTCCATGATCTCCTCCCCCACACACCCTGCCCCACACCAGAATTTTTCTCCTCTGAAAGGAAGGTTTTTTGGTTTTGCTTTGTTTTGTTTTCACTTTGAACCCTTGAAATTAGTTTTTGGCAAGCTTCCTTTGCTCTCTACCAAATGGTTTTGAAATAATCATTTCTCTGAGATGATAAACAGTGAAAGATTGCTTTTACTTTTGAAGGCAATGAAAACATGTCTATGGTTTCACTTTGAAACTCCTATAACATTTAGCACACATTAAAGGAATCCTTGATTCAGGGGCCACCTGCGTGTGTGATGATTGGTTAATGCTGCTTCCAAAGTTTTGATAATGTCTGGAAGCAGCTCAAGCATAGCAGATAAAGCTTGGTAGCTCGACGTGATTTCAGCAAACTACCCAGCGTCCTGTGTATTGTTTTGCCACTTTTACATGGGTTTTGGGTAATCGCCAATCTTTTCACAGATGAATGGATAGAGCAGAACAAAGAACTGAACGCAGTAAAAACACGTCACAGGTTTTTCATTCTCCCAGAAAAGCCTCATCATCACAAAGTCCACACCATAGGCACGATGCACGTGTGACGTTGTTGGCTCTTCCTCCTTATACCAAGCTGCCATGTGGCCAAATCTCCCACATGTTCGTCAAGTCCTCCATTTTGGATTTGACCGCCCATTTTCTTAATTCCATGTTCCAAGATAAGTCTTTATGACCATATATGAATTGGTCTCAGTCACCTTTTTTAATACCAGCAAAATGTAAGAGTCTCTATAATTGAGATCGTGGTTGGGATTTTTCTTACAGTTGTTCTGTCACTGCCCAACCAGTGGCCTTGTCATAGTTTATTGAATTAGGATACATTGATTTCACCTGCAGTGCTCTGTAAGATTTCAGGTTTTATTTTCCGGTGATTGCATTTTAAATTTGCTAACTTCTGTGGGCATCGACAGATTCACAGGTTAGAATACCTCTCCTTTATGTCTTCCAGCAACTCCCTCCAAATTACCTTTATTCACAGATGAAATACACTTGTCACGACTTCTTAGCGATAAACACTGTTTTCCAAGAAATAAAATATGTTTAACTCTGAATCTCAGGTATGTTCTAGTTTCCTCAAGCTGTTCTGAGTAACCACATAATAATTTCTTAGCAGCACTTTCACTAGAAAATCAATATTCTCTCCCACCAATTGCAATGATTTCAGATGCGTTTTACTTCTGTATTTTCAGAACTTTTTGCAGAGATTTTTTTTTCAAAACAGAAACTCCTTTTTCTGTGCAAATGATTTTTCCCTGCAGTTGTATTTTGTTAGTAAAAACAGTTGGTACAAATGACAAGGGGTGCATGCTTTATAACCCCATTTCCTACGCTTGGAAATCTGAATACCAAAAGTTCTCCAAATTTCCAGACCTGCCTTGAATTTCTCATATGTTACAAATAAATCTTAGCTTTTCCATGACCAATTTCAAGCTCTGTGTGGGATCCTGGTTAAACCATATTATTTTCTCCATCTATACTGGCATCATCTATTTTCTAAAGATTTTTATTTTTCACTTATTTGTCCCCACCCCCCTCACTGTTTTGTGCTTGCTCTCTGTTCTGTATCTATTTGCTGTGTGCTCTCCATATTTGTCTTCTCTTTAGGAGGAATCAGGAACCAAACCTGGGACCTCCCGTGCTTCCCATGGTCTCATGGTGACAAGGAAATACGTGAAGCCCTGGATCTGACCATTTTGACTCTGCCATGAAAGAATAAGACACAAATAAACAACACATTGCTGGTGTTCCTAAACATGGGGTCAAATACCCCCAGTGTCAGATTGTCCTTTACTCAGAACTCTCACTCGAGCCATGCTTCGACCCTACTCACGATTTTCAGATTGGCCAAGGCAAACATGCAGAAACGGGAACAGAGACTTTCTCACCTCTTTCTCCGATAATCGCACTTACCAAGACAGAAACCATGGCTGACCATGACCAATACATCCAATAATTGAAGGAGAGTAAGACATTCGTCTTCCTAGCGCTACAAAGTTATGCACTTGTCAACCTGAAGGCAGGGTTTACTTGGGTGAGCAGGTGAGAACTCATCGATGGAGAGGGCATAATTGATGGATTCTGCCTCCTTGCATGTAGTGCTGTAAATTTTCATTTTCCATCTTCTTGAGAAGATGATTTTTTTTAAAATACTACTACGGAATATACGTGTATGTAGCTAATTCCATGTCCTTTCGACTCTGTCACCTCTCTCACAGTTGAAACGGGTTTTTCAGCTTTCTCTCTGGGAAGTTGGGTGGGCCCTGGGGGGCCGCCGTCTTACTTCTGTTCCTCGTCTTACTCCTAGGGCTCTCAGTAAGCACTTTCAGGCCGGGTGCTAACTGGGTCCCGGGCATGCAGATAAATGACCCGTTTCATGTCCCAGGAAGCTCCCGGCTCAGAGGGTGAGACAGATGTTGACAATGCAATGTGACAACAACAGAAGGTGGCTGGGTCATTTCTTCTCCGGCTGGGGAGAGGAGGGAAGAAGGGGGAAAGGTCTCATAGAGGAGGAGACAGGCAGTGGCAGGAACAAGGGGTGACCTGTGGCCCTCCATTACCCCCAACAACTCCCCAAGCCACCTTGCAACAAAACATATGATGTAAGCCAAAAGAGTGTGCCAATTCAGTTTCAAGACAAATCCCCTAGCCCCTCTGCCCAACCACATTTTGGCCATCAAACTTCCCCCAAATAGAAATGGGGGGTGGGCTCTCTCAGGACCTACTGCCCACCTTTTAGGGGAGCCAGGCTCCCATGCTGGCACATACTATCCTTCAAACGCAGAGATGGCGCTCCACCCCAGCCCCCACGGGATGCCTTGTTCTATGGGTATCAGAGCCACCTGTGATGGGTACATGTTACAAACAGCAGTGCCTGCTCCCCCAGTTCAGAACCTCTGGGCATGGGGCCTAGGTGTCTGCACTTTAGACCAGTGCCCTGATTACAGACCAAAGTTTGAGAACAACTGCACATTGAATTTTATTTAACAAAGAAGGATGGGATTCCCTAGGAATCCCCTACCCCGGGACAGCTGTTGGGGTCAGTGACACCCACGCCAGGGCTGGGGCCTGCCCAGAAAGGAAAAGCCTCCCTGTCTGTGACCTTCAGCTCTGTCCCGCAACATTCCAAGGAGAATAACTCCTTCCAGGCCAGCCTGAGCCCTTGCCCAAGTCAGTCCACAGGTAGTGTGGACCTTAACCGCAGCTTCTGGCCTTTGCTGGCTGCTGGGCACATGGAGGGGCTTACCCATTTACTTCCCAGGTACCGTGCTCTCGGCCCACCCTGCCCCTCTGCACATCTCCTACCATCACAGCTTCCTCAACGCTCCCTCTGCCTCCAGCCTCTGCCCTTCCAATACCACACACGCCATGAGCTGCCTGGGCAATAGTCCGTGAATGCAAACTGATCTCATTTCATCCCCATATAAATCTTCAAATGACTCCCCATTGTCTGCGGGGAGATGTCCAGACTCAACAGCCATTCAAGACCTTCCAGAGTTTTGAGAGACTCTCCTTGTCTCTGGATAGCCTCGTTCATGCTCCCGCCCCCCACTCACCTGCTCCCTCAACCTGGTATGTTTCAGCGTCGCCAGAGCAGTGTTGCCTAATGGTTAGTTATAAGTTTAGGGGCAAGTAAATTTGAGCAAGTTGCCTCCATTGCCATGTCTGTAAAATGGGGGTTAAAAATACACATTTTGTTTGAAGTCGTGGGGATCGCAAAACGGTTTAGCATCAGCAAAGCCCTCGGAAGCAAGCCCAGCACTCGGAAAACATCTGCTGCTATAATTGTGTCTTTGCTCACAGTGTTCCTTCTGCCCACAGGCCCCTTCACTCCTCTCACCCTGTGAACTCCTATTCATCCTTCAAAACAAAGCTCCAGCTGGGGAGCCCTCTGTGATTCCTGCAGGCCATCTACTCCCTCCCCCGGGTTCCCTCCTCCTCCCATGCTCACCTCCAACTCAGCAGGAATCAACTGGGCACTGAGTCCACTTGTCCGTCTGCCTCCTCCATTAGACTGTGTCCTATGTACTCTTTCCCAGTCCCCCCAGGGTCAGTTTGGTGGAGGAATGAAGAAATTTTCAGAAATGGTGACAGTAGTTTCATCTTTGGAAATAAATGCTAAAAATTGCATTATAAAGGCGAAACCTGATTTCTATTTATGTAATCTTTCTTAAGGCCTTAACAGACTGTGAATGTTTCCAAAAAGAAGGAAAATTTGAATTGAATAAGAGGCTGGAGAGATTGTGTGTGTGTGTGTGTGTGTGTGTACATGATAAAATAAATAGCCATTTTTATTTAATTAATCATTATGACCAGGTATCTGTAGAAAAAAAGTGGCTATTGACACTCAAAATCGATCACCATCTATTCACTTAACAATGCACAATCAATGCCAAAGTTGTGGCTGTGTAAGTCAACACTCATTTCTTCAGTAAGTGTCTTCTCGACCACAAATGACTTGCTGGATAAACAAAACTCAATCCCTGCCTTCCGAGGTGCTGCAGGTCGGCAAGCAATGCCAACCCGCTTGTTCTGATGGAGAGGTGTGCAGGAGCAAAGCAGGGGCAGCTGGGGCATGTTTGCACACTTACGGGAAAAGCCTCATGGCCTGGGAGGCCAAGTGGGAGAAGCAGGAGAGAACTGTAGGGACAGAGCCCTTGAGAAGTTTGGCTGGGGGTGGGGAGAGAAGAAATTTTCGGGATCGTGGACGTGTTCTAGATCTCCCCAAGGGGTGATGGTTCTGGATGCAATTGTCCAAACTCACTCAACATGGATATAGTTTATGTAAAGAGACTTCAATAAAGCTGATTTTAAAAAGTCCTTGAGAGAAAGAGAGCGGTGGTGGTGGTGGTAACAGGGAGACAGGATGTAGAGAACAAAGGCACAAGGGGGGTGGGGGAAGGAAGACCCTGAGCTTGTTTTTTTTTTAAGATTTACTTATCTCCCCCACCCCCCACCCCACCCCCATTGTTTTGTGCTTGCTGTCTGCTCTCTGTGTGTTCTTCTGTGTCTGCTTGTCTTCTCTTTAGGCAGCAATGGGAACTGATCCTGAGACCTTCCAGAGCGGGAGATAGGAGCTCCATCTCTTGCACCATCTCAGCTCCCTGATCTGCTGCATCTCTTATTGTCTCTCCTCTGTGTCTCTTTGTTGTGTCATCTTGCTGTACCGGCTCTCCGTGTGGGCCAGCACATCGCTCAGGCCAGCTTGCCTTTCACCAAGAGGCCCCAGAAATCGAACCCTGGACTTCCTCCATGGTAGACGGGAGCCCAATTGCTTGAGGCACATCCGCTTTCTTAGCTTAGTTTTTAACACACCGGGTCCCTGTCATCCCTGGACTCCTGCTGAAAGTGCTGTCCCTGTCCCAGCAGCGTGAGCGTCTCCCAGGAGCTGGTTAGAAATGCAAGAGCTGGGCCCCACCCCAGACTTACTGAACCTGAATGTCACATTAACGAGATCCCCAGGTGATTTCTTGGGCACGTTCAAGTTTGAGAAACTCTAGTTTATAGGGCCTGGAATGGCTCCTGGAAATGAACCCTACACAGCTGTGAAAACGAAAGGCCAAAAGAAAAGCGGAAGGGACGGGCAGGACCACACCGGGCATCCCAGGAGGCAGAGTAGCCCCTGGGGAGCAGTCTGGTCAAACCCAAAGGGCAGAGCGAGGGCTCCAGGGATCCAATTTGGGTTCAGGTCATTTTCCCAATGAAAACCAGCCTGGTCACAGCACTATCTAATTCACCAAGGACTTTCCATGCAGGTGGTCTCTTTTGAGTCTGATTCAACCCTTTAAGAACCCCGCAGGATCAGTGTGATCCTTTTCTGCATTTGACAGATGAAGAAGCTCCAGCTCAGAGAGCTGGGGTCTGGCCCTGCGCTCCAAATGGACTCCTCTGTAGACTTGAGAGGTCGGGGTCTGGGGTCTTCCTTAGCAGCTGCAAGTGTGCCTTGGAGGGGGGCTGACCTCAGCTTGGAGGGCCTCCCTGGGACAAGGCCTTGTAGGCCGGAGCACCTGGCTGTCCTCTGGCTTGATTCCCAGGAGTACCAGGGCAGCTCCCTGCAATGCCCGCTCAGGCTAGGGAGCTTCTAGGCGCCAGGCCTGATGGCAGCAAACCACACTGATGGCCATGCCCGTCACCCAGGTGGGTGGGGGAGCCAGGGAAAACTTTGCCTCAGCTGCCGGAGCCCTCTCTGGGGTCCATCCCACAGCAGCCGACACAGCGGGGAGCGAGGGGCGAGAGTTTGCTGCTGCTTCCACCTGCTCTCCACTCCTAACCCCTAAACCACTGACCCATTTGCTGGTCTCAGATTTCAGGCTCACACATGTTGGAACCCACCCTTGGAGCTCAGGCCGATCCTGAGGGAGATAAAGGGCCCAGAGAGGGAAAGGGAGCTGTTGTCATCACACAGCCAGCTGGTGGCAGTAGCAAGCCAACCCAGCTTTTCCTCTCAGTCTTCAGCCTGCATCCCCACTGTGTGCCCCAACCTGGGAGCCTTCTCACAGGAAGGATTCCGTCAACAGCAGTGGAAATGGCAATGCTGGCCCCAAGTGCCCCCACGCTCCTGCCCCAGGGGCTTTGCATCTGCTATTCCCTCTGCCTGGGAAACGCTCCCTCTCAGAATCCACACAGCTTATTTTCTCAGGAGCTACAGGTCTCTACTCACAAGTCAGCTCCTTGGAGAGGCCTCTTTTTGAAAATCAGACCCCATCACCCCGTTTTGCTGCACTTCTAGCTCTTCATATTTCCTGAAATTATGTTCTATATTAACTGCTTTAATTTGTTTTTTCTCCATCTTCTCTGACCAGAATATAAATGCCATAATGGTATTTTGTTTTGCTCATTGCTATATCTCAGGCAACAGGGCTTGATACTTAGTAGATACTCACCAAATCCTGGTGGAATGAGTGAATGAATTCCAACCATGCTTTTGGGGTTCAAGGAGAGCAAGTAATTCCCTCATTGTTGTGTCCACAGATCCCTGTCTTCCCGACAGATTCAGCTTCTCCCTCTTCACTGTGCGTGGGCAGCTGCACGAGCTTGCCCTTGGATGGCTGGTCTTTCCCTTCCACACACAGCCCCAGCCAACCCCACCAGTGCCACCATCACCCCCTTGGCCCTTTTAATTCCCACCTCCCAGGTGAAGTGGAAGACGGCTTGGAATTCTGTCTCATTGACTACTTATGCTCACAACCACCAGCACAGGCAGGCACAATTAAGCTCAGAATCTGAGGCTCAGAGAGGTTAAGTAACTTTCCCAAAGCCAGACAGCCAGGAAAGGAGCCAAGTGGAGAAGGGCCCTGATTCCAAGTCCCATCACCGGGCCTCGTCTATGCCTGCCCCAGTGTCTGGCACAGAGGGACAAGTGCCAACACGGAATCACCGCCAAGGTAAAGAATGCCAAGTGCCTAGCAAGTAGTTGGCACTCGAGGAGGGCTAGTGGGCCCAGCCAGGGCTCTGCTCCTGGAGTCTGCTTTCCTGGAATGTTGTCCGACAGGTCAGGCAACCCTCTTGGGTCTCTTCTTTTAGAATACCCACCAGTGCGGGGAAGTGGGAGGCTGCTTACAAGCTGTGGGGTGGGGCTGGGGGCCTGGGGGGCTGCCAGGTAGCCCAAGTGGAGGTCCAGAGAAAACACCAGACCACAGCATTTCCAGAGCAGTGCCTCTCACACACTCTGACCTCAGTCAGATGGGGGGCTTGAGGGCCCACCCAAGCCCTGACACTTTAAAGAGGAGGGTCCCTCAGCTTCCATGACAAGCCTACCCTTGGCCTCAGCTGCAGTCAGTAGCTACACATAACTCGCGTCCCATCCCATTTCCCAACAGCTCAGAAGGGAAAGAATGCCCTCCCTTCCACTGAACTGAAACCCTCCTTCTTGGAAGCTATGCCCACGGGTCCAGAGTCTACCCTCCATGGCCTCACAGAACAATTCCTCTCTACCCGAAGGTGGGTTTCCAGCCCCACCGAGTTTTCTCCTAGTAGAGTCATTGGGAGTCTCCTAACTGTTCTGCACATGGCAGAGCTCCCTCACCAGTTTGCTCCTTCTTTGAAAACACCTAAATACTCTAAAGAGACACTGTAAAGTTACCTCCCTTTTTATGGACACTAGGCCTCTAGTGATGCAGCCTAAATTCACATTTGCTCTTTGGGCAACCATCTCCTGGAACAAGAAAGAAGTGAGCTGAGCCTTGAAGAATGCCAGGATTTTAATCCAGCATCCGGCACAGGGGTGAGCATGTAATTAACCTCCCCAGTAGACAGGAAAGTGGCAAAGAGGAGAGTATTTAAAGACAGGATGATATGAGTGAAGTTGGAAATGCTCATGCCCTATTTTGAGGAAAAGGTGGATCTGGCTGAGCCAAGGGCTCATGCTGGGAGTCCTGGGCTGAACAGGGAGTTGGGGCAGATGGTGCAAAGCCTGGAATAGCAGGCCGAGGGTTTGGGCTACTTGAAGGCCAAGGGAAGCCATTCAAGGTTCATTAACAAAGTGACATGATGGACCATGTTTTAGAAAGTTTACGGGGTGTGGCTGATGGGGGAAGAGAGCCTCACTTAGGAGGCTGGCCCTATCAGCCCAGTGGGAGGGGGAGAATTACAAAAAGTTACCCTAGGAAGATACAGAGCGATGATCGATTCCCCCCATTCACAGTTGAAAAAAAAAAAAAAAAAATTACAGTGCAGCAAGGGAAAGCGAGTTGCCCAAGGCCACCCAGCTATCAAAGGACAGAACCTGGACCAGAACTTAATTTTTTTTTTTTTTAATTTCCAGCCCTGATGTTTTTCTGTTACGTTGAGCCCTCCGAGGGGGCAGCCCAGAGCTTGGCAGCCAGTAGGTATTCAAAACATAAATGTGGACTTAGTTTCTGCGTGGCTTGACCTCGGCTGGTGACAAGAAGACAGAATGGCAGGGCTTGGTGACTGTGCGTTGGTCATCAAAGAAGACCTGGAGGGGCGGCAGCGAGGCTGAGGCAGGGTCAGGGTCTCCCTGGTCTGATTTAAGGAGAAGCGCATTCTCAGAGGCCCCTCACAGAGATCTCCTCCAGGGTCAGGGCACTGGGAGCCCGGACTGATCCAAGGGGCTTCAGAGGCCTCCCTGGACCATAGGGCCAGGCTCCTGGGTACACAGCTTGGGGCACCCCTAGGGCGAGGAGGTGCACAGTTCCTGGAGGTCCTGCCACGGGGCGCCCCCAGGGCTCCTGCAGTGCTCCCTCCTCCACAATAGGAGAGTCCCCTCTGCAGAATGGGCTCCCCCAGCCCCTGCCAGCTGGCTGAGCCGTGGGGGTGGGGGGCTCGCCTGGTGGCCTAGAGCTCATCTCTTCATCTCTCTGCTCTTGGCTTTCTTATCTGCAAAATGGGGATGATGATACTTACCTACCTCATTGCCGAGTTATGAGAATTAATTAATGTTTGTAAAGGAGTTGGAGATCTACAGATGAAAGGCTGTGTAGAACTACAAAGTATCATTACCATCATCACGTTACACTATTACATCTCAGCCAAGGGCTCTGGGCAGCTTTGCTTATTACTGGGAAAGGGCTGTGGGGTGCAGATAAAAACCCAATCTCCCCGAACCATCGCTCAAAACTCCAACCAAACTCCATCAGATCTAAACTCAGGGAGATCCCATCAAGCTTGGAAGATGTGACCAGCCCCTCTGGCCCCAGAATCCCTCCGGGACAGAAACAAAGAAAAAGACAATCTTCTGCATCTCCTCCAGAAAGCAGTTCTTGGGGGAGGGGGGCCTTTAGGAGATTAGGGGCGATTCTGAAATCATCCAGATGGGGGTGGTCCCCACAGGCCTGTCTGACCCATAGGTCATCTGGCCAGGTTTTCTTTTTCTGCCGGACCCTCTTTGTGTTAAACCAGGGCCCCTCTGGGGTCCTTTCCCATAATTCCCCTGACCTGCAGTCAAACCCAGCTTCCAGACCCAAACTTGAAAACAGCCTCTTGGCTTCAGATGTCATGCTCCCCAGGTGTTTATTGAACCTCCAACGATTCCAGCACTTGCCCATCATCACATGTTTCACAATACCCCAATCTGACTGGGTAGGCGAAAGCTAGATCAGAAAGAAATATAATTACCTTTTTACAAGCGTATGACATGGTTGCACCCTTCCAGCCTGCCAGCTTGTCCAGTACTCACAAACGATGATATACGTACTATAAATTATATCATTATCGACCTATAATTACAGGCAACATATATATGAATCCCCCTGAAGGAGATTCAGGCTCCAAGATTACGTACCCATGCCCCTCGGTCCCTTGGGAAAGAGCCTGCCGAAGGAGGGAGGCCACCCATTTCCAAATTTCACAGACGCTCAGTTAAGACAACCTCCCGCCTCCATGAACACACCCTGGGCACCGCATCAGCTCCCCTCGCGGCGTTCACAGGGCCCGGGATGTTGGCAGGAACAAAGCTGGGCATGTGAGGGCCAGCTCTCGGGGGGTGCAGAGAGCAGGAGCAGACCCCGGGACAGCCTGGCTGGTCCCGGGCCAGGAACCAGGAGCCTCTCAGTCTCCGCAATTCCCTAGGCCGGGCTGGCCTCTGCCGGGCAGTGGCCTAGCAACACCCCCGCCCCCCCAACCTGCTGGGCTGGACCTGACAGAGAGGGCCCAGCCCCTTGGCCCCTTGGCTGATGGCAGGGAGCTGTGAGTGGCACATCTGCCCAGCTCCGATGGAGACCCCTGGGCAGGAGGGAGACAGTAAGCTGGACTGGGAAGAAGACAAAGGCAGCTCCTCCAGGCTGTACCCCCAGGGGCTTTGGGAGCCAGCTACCCATCCCTCCCTTCTGGGTTCCGGGCCACCCACTCCTCCCTTCAGGGTTCCAGGCTGGGTGCCGGAGGAAGAGTCATCTAAAGGCCACGTCCCATCTTTAGGGAGCTCAGAGAGAGAGGCCCCTGGCCACAGAAGTGCCTGCCCTGAGCTAAGGGTGACAGCAGAGCCCCTGCAGGGACCTGGGTTGGCATAGAGGGAGGTGGGGCAGGGACGGTCAGGGAAGGCAGAGCTGGGTTTGGAGGAATCAGTGGCGATTTCCCAGATGGGCAAATGGGGGAAGGACATTTTAAACAGAAAGCACAGGGCACATAGAGCTGAGGAGGGGTGAAACAATTGGTAACTCCAGAGTAGTGAGAATGTCTACAGCACATACAGGCCCAGCAGGGGAGCGGGTCAGCAAGGCTGGGTGGGGGGCCAGGCCCACCCACCCCATCTTCTCTCCTGGTCTTCCTCATCCAAACTTCCAGTCCAGCACGGAGCCTTCAACATGCCCTTCGCTCCCCTGGCCCTCCCCCAGCACTTCCTCCTTCCTCCTTCTGCTGGCCCCAGCTCAGTGACCCCTCCTCTGGGACAGTCCTCCTTCAGGGACCCACTTGGTGCCTGAAGACCTGGACGTTTCTCTCTCTCCAGGGGTGCACACCCTGACTCTCCAGCTGGCCGAGCCCCCATCAACTCCTCCAAGCAGCCCCTGGCTTCCACACACCACCAGGAGCAGGAAGAGGGTGCCAGGGCTGGGGCCTCTGCCCAGAGGTACAAATGGTGGGCTCAAAGCAACTGAGCGCCTCCTCCATCTGGATGGCAGGCAACCCCAACTGGGGCTCGTCCTTGAATCACATCTTGTAAAAAACCATTTGCACATTTGAATTCAAAACCCCTCAAAACAGTATAAACACCACCAATCCAAGTACCATAAAAACCACATTGAGCATTTATGGAAACTAAAACATGTGTATCAACATATGGCAAAAATTTCACTTACTGCATCTTTTTAGCGTTGGACTGATGCATGAGGCATCTGTGCTAAAAGCATTTGAATGGAGGCTTGAGAAATGAGCAGAACGAGAAAAAGGCTGTTGCAAAAGCTGAGCTGGTTGGCAGGGTTGCTGGGAAGCCTGATAGCAGGTCACAGGTGGGGCTGGTGACTTGGGCAGAGAAGCCTGGGGTCACCCACCCATGGACAGGGCCAGGGTGCACAGACAGCACTGCCCATTCACCCAGACCTGTAAGACCGGCCCTTCTCCTGTCCAGTCGCCTTCCTCTTTTCCCTCATTCTCCTCTCCTACCTCAAAGGAGCAGGTGGGTGTCAGAGGAGAGGGTGATCAGGGCTGGGAACAAGAGTGGGAGCTCTCCCACTTCTTCTAGCCCCACCTCAGGTCCCAGCAGGATGGAGCTGCAGCTTGCAGTACCCCACAGCCCAGGGATCAAACTCTGATGGGGGTCCTGGAGCAGCACTTTTATCACCTTCTGCCTGGAACCATCAGCTGAGAGTCCCTCGTGACCCTTCCAGAGCTCTGCAGCCTTCCTTGTCACCCTAACTAAAAGGCCAGCCAGGACCACTCCTCTTCTCCTCTAAAGAAGTGCGGGTGGTCCTATGGTGCAGGGACCTCCTGCCAAATTCCACTTCCAGGTGTGCATCACCAGGTAAGACTGCTGAGGCCCTTACAAAACAGAACATTCTGATGGTCAGTGGGTTCTTGCACATCCCACAGCAGTAGTTTCAGCTTTGCATGGGCAATTGGGTCACACCAGGCTTGCAAATGCAGCTCCTATCTGATTCGAGTCAGCATGTGGCATGGTTCTGTGGTCAGTGATGTGCTAGTCACTCTGAATTGCTTTGAAAGAATAAGCAAGACTTGTATATAGCTACTGGCCCAGGGTGAGTTATGGATTAAATGAAACAAGAAAAATCATTTGCTTTGATTTACCTTGCTACCTTTTTTTTTTTTTTTAACTTATTTTGAGAAGAGGCCAGATGGACTTTCGACTTCCCTTTGAGGGACCATCCCAAACGGCAATGCAAAGAGCATTGCCAAGGGCAGTGGTGCGTGTGTGATGAGAGCTTTGCCGCAGACTCGCCCTGCCAGTTACCTGACATGAGCCATGGGAGCGGTGAACCTTGACCCCTCAACGCCTTGCACGTACAAGCCTGGGACTGGCCCTCTGCCATCTGATTGGGGTCTCTCCTCATCGTGAGGGCTGAAAAACCATGCGCCTGGTAGCAAGCCGGGAGTGCCCTCGCCAATCCACAAACATGCCAGACTTCAGGAAGGACCATTCCAGTGGGGATGTTTATGGGTCTTTTTCTTATCTGAGGCTGAGAAAGTCTGTCTCTCTCAGGCGACAAGATCACAGCCTGAGGCAGTGTGGGTAACCAAGCCAGTCTGGAGCTGGGAGGCTCGCTTGCGTCTTCCTGATGGCAGATTTCCAGGCCACCCCTATTTGCTCTGCACTGGAGTCCTGTTTGCTAATTGACACCATGGGACAGGTTCGGGGTTGATGGTAAAATCCCCATGGTGCCTGTGGAAGACGACATGGAGTCCCAGGGTTACAGGGAAAGAGGAGCCTAATTCACTCCCCTCCTAGGAGAAGAATGCTCCTAGCTGCCACCCACACAGTTTGCAAAGTGCATTCACATGCATCGCCACAGGTGATCTGGGCAATCGCCCATGAGGGACACATCCTGGCCATTACCTCCTTCTTTCAGATGAGGACACTGAAGGTCAAAGACCAAAGTGATTCCTTGAAGATCACATGGTGGGCGAGTGACAAGGGACAGGACTCAGAATTGCAAGCGTCGTGTCCTGCCCTTGCTCCACAGGCCCCTGTCTCCCTGTCTCGTATTGAAACCCTATCTGCAGAGAGCAGTCCCACCCTGTTTTCTCACACAGTGGGTGCTTGCTAACTCCTCTGAGAAAGTGGCCTGGTGTTCCATCTCTTTAACCATCAGACCCTGACATTGAGACAAAATAATATCTAGCTTTCCTCCTTTGCATTGATAAAAATCCAAGCCCCAAAAGTAAAGCCGAAGATAGATCACCAACCTCCTCCCCTCAGCCAGCACCCTTGGCCTTGGGGGTTATCCCCAGCCCTACAGGGTATCTATCTAGGCAAAAGAGAGACAGGCCTTCCCAAACTCACCCTATCTTTCTCCCCTGTTCCTCTGAAAAAATAGATAGATCCCTGGCCCAGGGCACAAACAAGCTGTAGGTAGATACAATGACACCCTCTTGTCAACCTGCTGGTGTTTTGACATCCAGACATGGTGGCGTGGTGCTTGCATTAGCCAAGGAAGTGGGGTGATTGGTCTACCTTGTGACATCTTTCGGAATGTGCTCCTCCTTGCTCTCATTTTAGCCTCAAGGTGTAGAGAAGCAGGCTGCTTTCTGAAAACCCAGAAAAGCACATCCTTCCGTTAACTTCCGAAAAGCCAGGCTTTTCCACTCTTACAACCCGTGAGGGCACTCAAGGGTCCTTGTGTTCCCTGGGAGCCTCTTGCAGTGCATCTGCTCCGGCTGGGTGGCCTTCCACAGTGCTCTGTCCTGAGTGGCCAGGGGAACCCATACTGTGTCTCTGGAATAAAGCTCCAGTGACAAACGTACGAGAAGGAAACTCTAAATATCCTTAAGGCATGATTGAGGGTTGGGATGCCATGGGGGTTGCTGTATCTCTGGCATTCAGCGCCCTCTGTCATGGGAGAAAGAGGCCCCTCCTAACTCCCGAGGAAAGCTCTGGGGGGCCCAAGAGGAGGCACACAAATGTCATGTCCGGTAGGTGTTTTCTAAGAGAACAGCACGAGGCAGAGGCAGGACCTACCTGGGCATGGAAGTGCTTCCTGGGACGCTCGTGTTGGAAAAGGGGTGCTTCAGACAAGCTTGGAAGACCAGATCACCTACTTGGAACATCCAGCCCCCACAGTCCCACTCCATGGGCATAACGAGCTGGGAACCTCACCGCCACTGGCCGGGTGGCCTTGTGCTGTCACTTGGCATCTCTGGCCTCAGTCTCCTCCTCTGTCAAAAGGGGTGATAACTGGGAAACGGATGTGGCTCAAGCCACCATATAGGAGGTCCAGGGTTCGATTCCTGGGGCCTCCTGGTGTAAAACAAGCTGGCCCATGTGGAGAGCTGGCCTGAGTGAAGTGCTGGCCCATGAAGAGAGCTGGCGCAGCAAGATGACGCAACAAAAAGAGACACAGAGGAGAGACAATAAGAGACGCAGAAGACCAGGGAGCTGAGGTGGCGCAAGAGATTGAGCGCCTCTCTTCCACCAGGATCTGTTCTTGGTGCCGCCTAAAGAGAAGACAATCAGACACAGAACACACAGAGAGCAGACAGCGAGTGCAAAAACAACAAAACAACGGGGGGGGGGGGAGGCTAAATAAATAAATTATAAATCTTTAACCAAAAAAAAAAAGGGGGAGGGTTGATAACTGACCTCCCAGAATCCCTATAAAGCTCAATTGTGGTGATGGGCATACAGGGGGTTTGCACACTGTAAAACACTCTTCAGAAGCCAGGAGGAACCTGGGCTAAGTAGACACTGGTCTTTCCAAAGTTCCTCCAAAAATCTACCACTATGGGAATTCCATGGGACAGGGCCTCCACCTCAGGACGGCCATTGAGAGGTGGACAGGAATGGGCGCGTTTGTGGTTTTCCAAGAAAGAAGGAGGCAGTCATCCACGCCGGCTCATGGTCACACAAATTTCTGGGTCCTTCCCAAGCAAGCAATGGCATCTGGTAACCCCATTGTCTGCTATCTGCAGGAAGAAAGTGTTAGACACGAGGGGCAGCTGGAGTTGTTCTTTTCTCCGCTGCCTTTTCAACTCTTCTTGGGAATGCAGCAAAATAGCAGCTGTTCATAATTTCATGAATAAAGAACTATGTAAATTTCAACTATGAAAATGCGTTGCTTCTCTCGTGGAGTACGCGTGGTATATGCTCCCGCTCCATCTCTATTTCCATCTCATGTGCGTCTTGGAAGTTATCTGAGCTGCGTTCTCTGGGCAACCGCTCCGTTGCAGAATCAGTCTTGGCCCATCGATGACAAGTGGCATCACTGCCTCTTGGTTGAGGCACAAGGCTCAGAGATCAAGTTCCCAGGTTCCAATTCCCACCCCATTGACTCTACATGGGACGAGAGTCTCTCTGTGTCCTTTCACTGATCTGTAAAATCGGTGCCTTAATGTTTCTCCTTTCCACGGACACTTGCATAATAATTATGTATTTGTGAGCCCTTGGATGAGGAGGCCAAGTATGTTTGCAGTTTTCCTCTAAATACTGTGCGAGGCCAAACTTGCCAGCAAAGAATTCCAGCCGTGCTTGGGCAGCCATCAGCGCCTTGACTGGGTCAAACAGATGTATGCAGCTCTAGCTCTGTCTCCCACTCCCAGGCCCATGTGGAAGGCCCCAGGCACCGCATCACATGGCATTGCCCACAGGACGCGGTCCTCTTCCAGCTGCCTTTGACAATGGCAGGCAGGTCCTGCTCTGTAGGATAGATGTCTTCTGGGAGAGCCATTGGACCCATTGTGAATGGATTCAAGGTGTGGCACTAGGCCCCGTGTAAGAAACTGTGGCAAATCCAATTTCAGCTCCTAAGAAGGAGGAGCTATCTGGTAGTGCCACTAGGGGTGGATGCAGGCAGAGGCCTGGTGGCTGGCTGGTCAGTGCACACTTGGCCATGCACAATAGTCTCCTGGGGAACTTGCTGACTCTGGTTCTGCAGGGCCAGGGTAAGGCCTGGAGATTTTGCATTTCTAACAAGTTCCCAGGTGAGCCGGCTGCTGCTGGGCCAGGACCCACACTAAAGACTAGCTGAACTCTGAGCTCTCTTTCTATTGATCTGCAATTCTCTGGTTGGTTGACCTCTGGCGACTCATCCCTCCGAGGTCATTCCACAGGGAGTTCTGTCTGCGTGGGCAAGGGAAGGCGGCCACGGCCAGGGAGTTGAACCTGGCTCACCCTACTAACAAAGGGGAATGCCTGCTTCTGAGGCTCCTACTTGAGGTCACATGGGAGTCAAGCTGCATTTGAAAACTCAGCCCCCGAACGCCTCTGCCTGGGGCTGGCAGGGGCGGTCACCTGGATTCAGAGAACCAGAGAACACCGAGAAAGGTCCTTTCCAAGGTCAAGGAGAACTAAAGAGAGCAAGTCACAAAAACGTTATTGTTGCCACAGGAGACTTTGTGAACCAGACCTTGTCTCTGCCCAGGTGTCCATTGTTGCCTGACGCTCCCTCCTGATCCCTGGCCAACGCCGAGGTCCTCCACGGTGAGTGCAGCAAACATTTTCCAAAGGTTCCCCAACTCTTGCCAGGCACCATGTCTGGCGCTGGGGGCCCAGAGTAGGCCAGATCCAGGGCCTTTCCTCCCGCTGCCCTCAGGGGTACCCTGACAACAGAGCCATCGGTACATGGGGAGTGGGTGGTAGGAGACCCCTGTGGCCCGGGAGAGTCAGGGAGAGCTTCTGGAGAGGTGAGATTTCAGGTAGACCTTAAGGATCAGAAAGAAAAAGATGGCTGGAAACAGGGCAGGGCTGAGGAATGCGCTTCCTGGAAACACCCCACAGGAAAAGCCCACGCAAGAAGCACAAAGCTTACGTGGCCGATGGGAATGCAAAATGGTGCAGCAGCCAATGTGGAGAAGAGTCTGATGGCTTCTCAAAAGTTTAAACATGCAGTTATCAGATGACCCAGCAATCCCCTGCCTAGATATAGACTCACAAAAATTGAAAACCTAAGGCCAGGCTTGGCAGCGTGATTCACGAGAGCCAAAATGACCCAAATGTCCACCAATTCTTTTTTGTTTTGTTTTGTTTATTCTTTTGTTGTCTTTCTTTTCACCAGTTCTTAGCAGAGAAAGAAAATGTGGTCCAGCCATGAGATGAAATATTATTTGGCAACAAAAGGAATGAAGTTCTGACACGTTACAGCGTAAGTGAACCTTGAAAACAGAATGCTAAGTGAGAAAAGTAAGTCACAAAGGACCACATAGTACATGATTCCTTTTCTGTGAAATGTCCAGAGCTGGCAAATCTATAGAGACAGTAGATTAGGGTTTGCCTAAAAAGGGAATGGAGAGTAACTGCCAGTGGATGCCCAGGTTCTTTTGGGGTGATGAAACTGTTCTAAAGTTAATTGAGGTGATGGTTGCACAACTCTATGAATATACTAAAACCCATTGAATTGTACCGTTTAAATGGGTGACTGGTAAGGTATGTGGATTACATCTCAATAGAGCTGGTGAAAGAAAAGAAAAACCCCACCCTTGACAAGCACCCAGGCCCCCTCAGCAGCCTCTTCCCCTTCATGTTGCTTCCCCACATCCTGCTTGTATTAGGTTGGGTTCCCCAAGAAGCAGATTCTCAAGCAGAGATTCCTGTGCAGGAAGTTTATTGGGAATGCCTTCAGGATTGATTGTAGGGACCTGAAGGAGTCAGGAAGGAGCAGAGGGGTTGTTGAGCTTTGATGCAGTCACAACAGAGGTCTTAGCCAATCTCGTGGAATCCTTTGAACTGGGATGACCCATCAGAGTTCCCTGCGGCACCCCCCTGGCCGGGCCATCGTGATCCCACCCCCAACCACACCCCACATTGACCAGCCATGGGATGCAAGCTGTCTCCGCAGAGGTGCCTGGCCTTGAGCAAGGTGGCTATGTCTTGGGGAAGGGGAATCCTTGGGAAGGGACTCAGCTGAGTGCTGTCAGCCTCCAGCATTCCCAGCAGCCAGAGACTGCTTGTCTCAGCCCTGGAGGGAGGACCTGGGCAGTGCTCCCATCCTCCACCAGGATGCCCTTCCCATAGGGTGGGCGGGGGCCTCTCCATTTGCTTATGGCCTGTCTGTCCCCTTGGCCTCAGAGTACAGATAAAACAGGAGGAAGCAAACTTGGGTTTGGACATGGCTGTAATGGGATGGCTTTCAAGACAGCTGCGTTATAGGACATTTCTGGTACAAGAAGGAGGAACTAAGTCCTTGAATTCTCTCTCGGTTCCCCGTTGGTTTTCCTTTCCTTATTTTTTAAAATTGAGATAAAATTCACATAACATAAAATTGACTCCTTCTTGATTTGAAATCTTTTTTTCCCTCCCCTTCTGCTGTTTGAAGGCATTTTTGGCACAAGGCTCACCCTAGAAGCCCAGCAACTCTGAGGGCAGAGAAATAAAGATCAATGGAGAGCTTTCAAATGGCGACAATGAGGACAGTAATGAACTTCCTTGCTGCTTATTGGGGAATTGGCGAAGCCACTCTTTATTCAAAGAGGGAGATTCTCAGCAAATTCTGATATGTCCCTTATTTGTTACGTGTACAAGCCACTGGAAAAGTTGGTGTGAAATAAAAAGAGAAGCTATTCCTTTGAATATTCTTTCAGCAGAAAAGAGGGGAAACGCACTTGACGGTATTGTTGCAGCTTTTTTTTTTTTAATAATACGTGATGTTCTGTCCCACAAATGCAAGCAAAGTCGGATCATCAGATTGCCTCAGGTCACCTGAGCAGCCACAATTTAATGCCACCTTCTGATACCCAGGGCTCCTACCTCCAAATCAAGTTAAGTAGAAACACAAGTAAAGAAAAAAAGATCCTTCAATAATTGTGGAGGTGGGCAGAGTTTTGTTTTGTTTTTTTTTCTTTTTTTTGTGATCAAAATGGTTGATAACGCTGGTATAAGGAGTGAAAACATCTCATATAAAAATTTAATCTGAATGTTTTTGTTGTTAAAAATCTCATGTGAATCATGAATTATGAAAAAACATGACCAGAGAAAGCTGTGAACAAGTTGATTCAAGTATCTCAGGCATCTGATGATTTCATGCCCCCATCCGGCTTGGCTTCTGGGGCTGTCAGGATTTTATCAGGTTCAGAGCTCCCTGATGGCCTAATGCTGGCTCCAGGCCTCAAGCGGCTCTTTTCACACCGGCGCCAGATATTTGGGAGAGCATTCAGGAAATTGTGGAAATCAGGCTCCGGTCGGTGCTCCTGGAGAGCAATGAGATCTGGCTGGTGTTGCGCTCCCAATCCTTTTTTATTTTCAAATTTTTGATGTGGTATTTTAACCATTTTTAAAAATTATCATGGTAAGATATATACAACATAACATTTCCCATTTTAACCGCTGTCAAGTACGCAATGCACAATGTGGTGCTACCGTCACCACCATCCATTACCAGAACTTTTCCATCACCCCAAACAGAAACTCTGTCCCCTTAAGTAATAAGTCCCCATTCCCCCATAACTCCCCATTGCCCCACTGCACCACTCTACCACCCATGGTAGCCTCTGATCTGCTTTGTGACTCTATGATTTTTTTTCATTTTAGATGTTCCATATAAGTAAAATCATACAATATTTCTACTTATATGTCTGACTTATTTTACTTAGCAAAAGTTTTCAAGGCTTCTCCATGTTGTAGCATGTATCAGTACTTCATTCCATTTTATGGCCGAGTAATATTTCATTGTATGGCTAGACCACATTTTGTTTATCCAATCATCTGTCAGTGGGTACTTGGGTTGTTTCCACTTTTTGGCTATTGTGAATAATGCTTCTATGAACATTGGTGTACAAGTATCTGTTTGAGTCCCTATTTTCTTTTGGTTATACACCCAGAAGTTATACGATAATTCTGTATTTAACCTTGTGAGGAGCCTGCTCTCCCAATCTTTTTTTTAACTTTTTATTTTGAAATACTAGCAAACCTACAGGACAGATGCAAAAATAACTCAAAACCAATACAGGGAACTGCAATACACCTCCTAGCCAAATACCCAGATGTACCAACTTTTAACATTTGGCCATATTTGTTACACCATTCTTTCTCTATCTATCTGTCTGTCTATCTATCTCTATCTATTTTCTTTTTATTTTTTTAAGATTTATTTTATTTATTTATCAAACCCCATCCCCTCGTTGTTTGCACTTGCTGTATCTTTTCATCTTCTCTGTTTCTTTAAGAGGTACTGGGAACTGAACCTGGGACCTCCAATGTGGGAGGGAAGCACCTAATTCACTTAAGCCACCTCCATTCCCTGCTTTTGTAGTGTCTCATTATGTTTTTTCCTCTTGTGTCTCTTGTTGCATCATTTTGTTGTGTCACCTTGCCGCACCTGCACATTGAGCCATCTTGTCGTCCTGCTCGACCTCTTTAGGAGACATTGGGAACCTCTGCCCCCTGCTTTGTTGTGTCGCTCATTATGTTTTTCTTCTTGTGTCTCTTGTTGCATCATCTTGTTGTGTCAGCTTGCTGCACCTGCCCATTGAGCCAGCTCACTGTCTTCTTTAGGAGACACCAGGAACTGAACCATGGACCTCCCTTGTGGTGGGTGGGAGCTCAATCACTGGAGCCACATCCACTTCCCTCCATCTATTTTCAAAACATTTGAAAGTAAGCCAGACACATCATGTTTCTTGAACACTTAATACTTCCATGTGTATTTCCCAAGAACAAGGGCGTTCACTTATGCAAACACATTAATATTTGCATTTCTCAAGTTCAAGAAATTTAACAATGATATAAAGCTTTAGTCCATATATTCCAATTTTTTCAACCATCCCAACAAGGTCCTTCTGGCATTTTCTCCTCCATTACTAGATCCAGTCCAGTATGATGCATTGCAGCTAATTGTCATGGTCTCTTTAGTCTCTCTCTCTCTTTTTAAAATTGTAGCAACATATATGCAATATAAAATTTCCCATCTCAATCACTCCCAAGTGTATAATTCAGGGGATTAATTACATTCACAATGTTCTGCTACCCTCACTGCCATCCATTACTAAAACATCACCCCAAATGGAGCCCCTGCCCCAACTTGCATTAACTCCACATCCCCTCTTCCTCACATCCCTGGTCACCTATATTCTATTTCCTCTCTGTGAATTTGCATATTCTAGATGCCTCATAAAAGCAGAATCCTATGATATTTGTCCTTTTGTGTCTGGCTTCTTTCACTCAGTCTAATGTTTTCAAGGCTCAACCATGTGGTATCATGGATCAGAATGTCATTCCTTTTCATGGCTGAATAATATTCCATCGTATGGACAGATTGTATTTTGTTTGTCCATTCATCTGTCGGTGGACATTTAGGTTGTCTCCACCTTTTGGGTCTTGTGAATAATGCTGCTATGAACATCGGTGTACAGATACCTGTTTGAGTCCCTGCTTTCAATTCTTTGGGGGTATATATACCCACAAGTGGGATTGCCGGTGATATGCTGGTTTATGTTCAACTTCTCGAGGACCTGCCAAACTGTCTTCTACAGCAGCTTCACCACTAAATGCACCTCGTACATTCCCACCAACAATGTACTTGGGATATTATTTGTTCACATCCTCTTCAGCACTTGTTAATTTTCCATTAGAAATAATAGCCATTCCTGTGGGTATGAGGTGGTAGCTCCATCTCTTGTGTTTTCAGACAGACCCTGAAAACAAAGAGCACAGTGATTTCACCTTAGACCTTTGACTCTCAGCTGAGGGGTGCACCTGAATCCTTCATTCATCAGACATTTATTAAATGCCTACTGTGTGCCAGGCCTGTACGTGATGGGAGTGCAAAGACATATAAGACAAGGTGTCTAACCTCAAAGAGCTCGGTCCAGAGGGAAAAACTGAAAAATAGCTGCAATATGGTGTGACAAAGAGATTGCAGGTAATATTCGATTCTGTGATGGAATCCGCGGGACAGGCCTTGGGGGCCAAGAATGGGCCTGGCCTGGAGAGTCAGGGCAACTGCTCCAGAGGGCCACTGGCTGAGCTGCCTCGCGTCGTGGGGCGGGAAGATTTGCCTGCCCCTGCATGCGACTGTTAAACTCTGAGCAAAGAAAGAGCAGTGACAAGTCAGGTAGCCGCTCTGTTCAGGCAGCAGAGATGCTAGAAAACTCTAACAACTAACCAATCAGAATAGATGGGCCCTGATCCTTTGGAGTGGACGCTGACCATCAAGGGACTGGTCGGAACAGACCGGAGCTTAGGGTGTGTTCAGGGAGCAGGAGGAGGCTGATGTGGCCGCAGTATTGGCTGCAGGACCCGGAGAGCCAGGACAGAGGCTGAGGCTGTGGGTGGGGGCTAAGAAGATTGACCCTGGGAAAATGGGGAGAGCGTGAATGTTTAGCAGGAGAGAGGCCGGCCAGATGAGCCCTTCAGGAGGCTGGCCCAGGTGCTCTGCAGAGTGTCCAGTGGATAATCCGGTCCCTATAGCCTGTGTAGTTGACAATACAGAAGCTGGGACTAAGGGAAAGAAGCTGAAAGGAAATGCAGAGCAGAGGGGTGTGGCCCGTGCTTCCCGAACGTCCTCTTTCAGAATGCTTGGCCAGGACCTGGTCACTTGAGGTCCACGTCCATCACATCACCGCCATCCATGACCCAGAAACCCAGAGCAGGAACGGGGACGTGCAGACTTGCTTTCTGCATCTCCTTCCAGCTCCTGTTCTTTTCCAGTCCCACCAAGTTAGGAATCCTGGCCTCGGGCAGCCCAGCCCAGCCAGAGGAGACATCCACGCTCCCCATGCCCTCCGGAGGGCTTCGCCAAGGCATGGGCCTCTTTTAAGGCTTGGCCAGGGGAATTGAGGGGGCCTCAGCACCCTGTGGGCAGGCTGAGAACCTCCAGGCAGAACCACAGTGTCAACTCCTAGCTCCCGAACATCTGAGCATCTCTTCCGTGTCAGACACCACACCAGGCAGTTTTGATGCTTTATTTATTCCCCACCACAGCTTTGAAGTAGTTCTTCCCCCAAATCACAAAGTCCCAAAGTATGCTGTAGTCCAATATGGGGCTATAGCGACGGGGGGAGCCCCACGACGCGGCTGGACCAGAAGCCAGGCAATTCTGGCAAAATTCTTGTGCATTTAGCTCCTGGACTCCAGTAAAACCACAAACAGCACCGACCGGGGACTTCCTGGGTTGGGTCCAAAATCCTGGAACCCACGAACATTAAGTCCACCAGGGCTGAGGGTCAATGGAATTATGAGCAAACGGACACATGGCGAGCACAAGCGAGTAGCCCGAGGTGACCCAGCAGCGGCAGATCCAGGAGTCAAAGCCAGTCCTGCCACGTGCTGAAGCCTGGGAGTTTTTCACTTCCCTGCTCTTGTCCTTTGGGCAGCAACCATACCCAGGTGACCTTGACGTCCAAGGTTTAAGTAAGGTGCATGACTCCCTCCTCTAAGAAGTTAGACTTGACCGAGTTCCTCCCGTGAACAGGGCACTCTCACGTTTGTCTTCAGATCCACCCTTGCAGGTGAAGTGTGATTATGCCCCTCTTCAAATGGGCACCCCGCAGACCACCCAGCTGCCTGCTGGCCTGCCTTTGCCATGTTACAGTTCCCCTGCCAGGACCAATATGAACCACAGCTGCCCCAAACTTTGCAAAAGTGACTTTCCCAATTGCCACCAAAGCCCAGAAGCCTCAAGTCTCCCTGGGGGGCAGGACCTCTGCTGTGAGAATTCCCAGTGCACTCCGTGAGCCATTTGCAGAGGAATGTGCTATCTTTGCCCCTCACAGCCTGGGCTGCAGGAAACAGGGTCAAACGCCCCCATCCTTTGAGCACTTTGCTCCGCCTCGGCTGCTCACTTTATCCTCAGAGCTAAATGCCTTTAGATCAGCCCTGCCAAGGATCACGGCCTCGCCCCCCCCCCCCAGGGATGCTATTGTTGAATATGATCAACATTAACGCTTTCATTCATTTGGCACATGGCTATTGAGAGAACTGGGCCCTGGAGACCAGACAGAGAGGAACAGAAAGGCAGACTTGGCCTTGCCCCACCATCTTCACTGATCAGCATGAAAGATGAGCAAACCCAGGATGCTTTAAAAGCTTGGGGTTATGCATCATGAAAAGAGGGAAAGTGGACCAAATCCTAACTGAATTCCCCTTTGCTGAATTGCATGCATGTTTTCTTTATCCATTTTCATTCATATATATAAATATAGTTTTAAATCTTTGCCGTGTTGGTCAGAGACCTAGCAGCAAACAAAATGAAACTTACATGAATAAGGAGAATTTGTGACGGGTCAAGGTACAAGAGGTGGGCAAAATTAAGGGATCTAACTAGAGATGTTGCGGCACCCTGACATGATCAACAGCAGGAAGCTGCTATTAAGGGAGAGAAGTGGCGCCACAGTGGAGGGGCCGCCTAGTGGAGGGGCTGGCTGGTGAAGGGACCGCCTGGTAGGTGCCATGCTTTAGGGAGGAAGTAACTATGGCCAGAACTGCAGAGGCAGAGCAGGGAGGGAGTGGGGACACCCTGCCCCAGCCTCTCCCCCCTCCCATACTCCAATCTCCAACAGGGGCCTCCCATTGGCTGAACACCATGGGAAGCTGGAGTGCAAGGGAACCCCAGCCCCACAGTCTCCCCAGGGGAGGGTGTAGAAGGAAGGGTGGAGAGTAGACCTGGGGATGGGGGTACATGAGAATAAGCCTGAACTGTGCAAAGGGTGGAGGGCGAATCCTAAGGGAAATAAGCTAAGGTGCCTGCCCTCAGGAAGCTTTCAGTCCAGGAGCTAACTTGCCATGGTGAAATCATTCCTAGCAGGAGAATACTGCTGGGAAGGCAAAGGTGTTGAAGAAGGAAGACTCTCAGCCAGAAGAAAGTGGGAAAGATGGGAATTAGCTGGTTAGTCTGTGCTTCTCAAGTAGCCAGGATGCATAATGTGGTCTCAGCATGGGAGGGCTGGGGTGCACTGGTGGTGCTTCATTCTCAGTTGTCTACATTAATCAACTAAACCGATAACTGCCACTTGGCCTGTCCCTTTGTGCTATGAATTTGCAGTCATAATGTGTGTGTATCTGGGCCTTAACGAGAGATCCTGGAGGCTAAGTAATGTTTGGAGGGAGGAAAAAAATGATTGCATTAAAGCAATATGATGTTCAGCAATCGACAGCTGGTGATTCAGGAGCTTTCAATCTTTTATTTTGTCTCAGGCTGAGCAGCTAAGTCTGGTGTTTAGCTGCATTTTGTATTGATTTTCAAAATGACAAAGAAAATTTCAAAAGCTGTCAAACAAACACGAGACATTTGTAAAATGAAGTTGTGTTCTATTGCAATTTGTGCTTTCTTCCTCATCTATTATGGATATTTCATTAGTGATTAGTCAGAAACTTTTGAAGCTAGCTTTATAGTTTGTCATTCAGAGCTTTCATATCAATTTCCTTAAAACATAAGAAATAACACTCCTATAAATAAAGCAAAAGGCTAAGTACGTAGGCAGATAATGGAATGCGGAAAGGAAAACATACTTCCCAAACATATGCAATTATGAAAAATAGAATAACAAAGTAGGCAATGTTTCAAATTAAGTTCCTAAATGTACATCTCATTTCAGCTTAATAAAATATCACTTACATTGCAGTGATACCACTTAATTATTAAAAATCCTATCCAACCAGATGAATAACTATGTAAAAGATGCTTGTCTAAATTCTAAATTTTTCTTCCACTCAGCAGTCCCTCATTATGAAGACTATCCCTCATCTTAGAATGAATTTTCTTCTGTCCCTCAAAGATCTGCTGCTAACTCATTTTTTAAACACTGTAAATAATTTACATCAGAAATCCTGGAAACAAAGCAAAATAGAGAAGATGTCACTGATGCATCATTTTATGTTTATTTTGCACCCACTATATCTTCTTAGGCTGAGGCCAACTTTAAAGAAACATAATTCATAACAATCTATCACCATGTTTTAGGGAAGGAAATCAGTCTTTACCTGTGCTAGGTACCTTTTCAGACACTTGACATCTTAATTACTCCTTATGATAAGTCGGCAAAGTATTATTTTCCCCACTTTACAGATGAGAAAAGAGAGGCTCGAGGAATTTATACAGCCAGGAAGCAGCAGGGCCAGATCTGAATACGTTATTTCTTTCCCTCATTAAACCATGCTGCTAAGGCAACTTGTAATAATTACATAATATAACTCCCCACATAGCTAGTTACATTGATACACTTATGGCTTAGCTTTTTTTGTTGTATCATTAGCAACTGCAATGCCCCTTGCTGTTTTGCGCTTTCTGTCTGCTCTCTGTGTCCATTTGCTGTGTGTTCTCTGTGTCTGTTTGTCTTCTCGTCTCGTCTTCTCTGGGATTCTGGGACTTTCTGATGAGGGAGAGAGGCACTCAATTGTTTGAGCCACCTCAGCTCCCTGGTCTGTTGTGTCTTTCCTCTTTGTCTTTTTTGTTGCGTCAGCTCTCCACGCTGGCCAGCTCGCCTTCACCAGGAGGCCCCGGGAACCGAACACAGGACCTCCCATATGGTAGACGGGAACCCAACCACTTGAGCCACATCCGCTCCCCCCTGTGAGTGTATTTAAAAGGATTGTCTTATTCATCAGTAGCATGCCATGGAAAATCAATCATACAGTGCAAGAGTCTAACTAGGGACTAGACGACCAGACAGGATGTGCTGGGGAAGTTTTTGTCTGTGTTTAAAATATGTTTATGAAGTTTCTGCTGTCCTGTGGTTTCTCTTTATGTGATGCCTATTGCAATCGTGGCCTGAGGACACCAAACAATAAGACCTCGATTGCTCACCGGGATTTGAGTTGGGTGGGAAGGCTGGTTTTACTTGGTGGGACCCGCTGCTTCTTTGATTTAGTTTGGGCCTCAGAGCCTTTGGTCTTGGGGAGAAGCTTCAGTGATGAGGCACCATGGTCTGTCTAGTAAGCCAGGATCAGCAGGTCAGGGGTGCCAGACCCTGGGAAAGGCAAGTTCATTTCCTGGGTTATAGCAGACCCAGGGCCCTAAAGGTTGTGTGTGTGAATGGAGGGGCCCTTGGGAGGGCGACAGATGGTCCCTTCCACTCTGAGAGCTGGAGACGAGGAGACAAGGGTATCAGGGCTGCTGGTCTGCCCTCAACACTATTTCCTCCAAAACTCTTGAGATTGATCTGGAAACCCATGGTCAGTTCAGAAGTAAGTGTGACCTCAGAACACCTCCTGTCTAATTTGCTATCTTCCCCGACAAAGGGTGGACCAATAGCGTATCACCTGACTGTATGACCGTACTTGTTAATTTCAGCTTCATCGCTGAAGTGAGGCTGTCATTTCCTGGCTGCTCTTTTTCATTTGTGGGTTGATTGGAGGGGCGGGGAGGGGGGGGGGAAGCAGGAACATCTGCTTTACCTTGGAGGCTACATGTTTTTTTGTTTAATTAGACTATTTTTAAAGAACAGTTTTAGATTTACAGAGAAAAAAAGAGCAGATAGTACATATACTCCATTCAGCTTTACTTTCCCCCTATTATTATAAGTAGTGACTTAATTTTTTATTTTTGGAAAGTAACTGATATATCCAATTGTCTTTTATTTTTAATTTTTATTTTTTATCCCCCACCCCCAGATGGCTGCCTCATCTGTCTGCTCCCATGTGGGAGGCAAGTGCCCAACTGCTTGAGCCACTTCCACTCCCTCCCCCTATTATAAACATCTTGCAATAGCGTAGTAAATTTGTCACAATGAATGAACCAATACTGGTACATTGTTATTCACTAAAGTCCACAGTCTACATTATGGTTCACCTTCTTGTTGTACAGTTCTATGGGTTTTTGACAAATGTATCATGCCCTGTGTCCACCATTACAGTATCACACAGAATAAATTTCACCGCCCAAAAACTACAATGCTTTGGGCACATCCCTCAGGTATGTTCATCATCCTGAAGTTAATCAAAAATGATATGAACAAATTTTATACTTCTGATGGGCTAAGCATGGTGGCATGGATCTAGGCCGGTGAACAAAACACTGTGATAATCATGAAGAGTGAGAGAGCAGAAAGGTGTGAAAAACAGAATTACTGAATAAGAGCAGGGCCAAAGATTCCTTCCCGAATAAGGAGCAGGGAGGAAGAAGAGGACAGTAAAACCTTCACTGAGTGCTGACTTTGCCCAGGCCCCGCTCTCATGCTCTTTTTTAATTCATTTCATCTTAACAAGGATCCTACAAGAACGGTGTGGCAATGATTCTATTTTACAGGTGGGGAAGCTCAGGTACAGAGTTTCAGCGTCTTAAGCCCAAGAATGCAGGCGATGGGGCCAGGGTTTGAATCCGGGTGGCCTGGCTCCAAGGACTTCTCTTCACCCTCGCCATTCCACACGAGTTTGTTACATCCTTTAATTACATTTTCATGCAGCCCTAAGGATGGACTAGTTATGGTTCAGCTATGACAGGGAAGGAAACAAAGACTCAGAGAGGCTAAGTAACTAGCTCAAAGCCACGCAGCTCAAAACTGCAGACAGCAGAGCCTGTCTGTCCAGTGTGATGTCAACGCTTGTGGCCCTTCGGCTGTGACGCGGCCCCATGTGAGCGCAGAGTGGGTGAGGGCTCAGCGTGCTCCGGCCGAGGGGTTAAGCTCTTTTCTTCCACCGCAAAGTGGCGGCGATTGTTCCCGTGAAGGCGAGGGAGGCAGACAGGAAATTCGGTCTATTGTTTGAAACAAGAGGTGCAAACAAGTCCCCGCTTTGAAGTGCTGAATAACAAATTCCGCCGGGAATGGAAAGGCGAGAAGCTACGAGATTCTTGAGCGGGTGTGGAAGGCACGAGGGGAAGAGGCGGACCTGGGAGACATCAGGCAGAATTTGTTTGAAGAGACTGTGTCTTAAATAGATCGGGCTACAGGGGATGGCGGGGGGGGGGGGGGGGGCCCCTTTTTTTTTTTTCCTTAAGGTAGTCAGTTTTTGAAGGAGAGAAAAAAAACATTCAAACGTGAGGATGGTTAGCAAGGAGCTCAACCTTCAAACTTAGACCAGTTGCAAAAGAGAATAAAGCTGACCCCCCACCACCTGGTCTGACTTGGTTGGGAATAAGATGCTATCAGATGAACTGGAGCTTGTGTAAACCAATCCCACCTCCCACTCACAACTAGGTGTTAAATTTAGGAAGGAGGAAGCCTGAGTTATTGGGTTACCAGAGGCAGACTTGGAATTACTTGCGATTGCTTGACTGAACTGCACGTCTTCGGCTCTAATAGCATATCTGGGACCCCACCCTCCCAGCACAGCTAGAATGGGATTGTTAATCAGATGCTTCCCCAGACAGTCCATTAAACCAGACTCCCCTAGTGAAGAAGTAAGAACCCTCGGCAATTAGCATGTAGATTCTCAATGATGACTAGGAAAACACACCCTTTTCCAACTACTTAGATTGCTGAACATTCCGTCTTCCGGTACTTACGGGGGCCTTTTGACTCTCCCCATCGTCTCTCATTTGCAATCATGTCTCATTCAAGACTGAGGTCAGGTAATCAATCTTTCTTATAGGAGCCCCCGACCAGGGTGTCTGGAGCCTCCACCGCTGCGGAGAGAACATGTCTGGAGACAAGCTCTCCCCAGGGACAGGTTGCTGGCCAGCACATTGCTCTAAGGTAAGAGGGAGGCTCTCTCCTGGGCGGCAGTTCCCAGGACTTCCTGAGGAGGGGAAAGGGGCGCTCCGCTCAGAGGTGCCAGGTAGGTTCTGACCAGGTGGAGCCCAGGTGTGCTGGGCAGTGGAGTATCACAGTGGAGAAAGCCCTGACTGTGGCTTGCAAGCAAGGAAGTCACACTGGAGCCTCAGTTTCTTTATTTGTAGGAGAGGGGTCAGGATTCGTACTTACAGACTGCTGTGGGGATAGGAGGTGCGCTTGCGCAGAGCACTGGCCAGGTGGTAGGCGGCCAGGTGATCACTGTGATTGTGAGGTGGTTTTACAGGCAAAAGTGACTCTTCCAGGCAAGTGACTTTCCATTTGGCCTTTCCAGCCTCAGGAGATAGACAATAGGGCAGCCCTATGTGGCTACTGTCACAACCCCCTGCCAAAGATTTCCATAAATGCCTTTTATTGGGGTGGGGAGGGAGGTCTGACCTCAGATGTCCCCAAGCAGGAAGGAATTCTGTAGGAGGCGTGTGGCTGAGTCAAACAGGGACCTGGGACCCTGGCTGCTCCAAGAGCAGCATGTACCTATGTAAGGTCAGGCTTTGTGGGGCTTTTATCTCATCAAATATCATTTTCTTGTGCACATTCAATAACTTATAGGATCTAACCAATTGAACTCTTACAGGGTCTTCCCAGCCAGATTAAGTTCTCTCCAGGGTAGGAACTCCTGCATTTTACAAAACTTTATATATACTCTCCACTTCTCACCCCCCAACCCCCCGCCCTCAGGCTGGGAGCAGTTTGTAGATTTGGGTTACTTTATTTTGAATCACATTCGGAAAGCAAGAAACGTTTCTTCTCTGCAGGTGGTTGTAGTCTCAGCCCTGATTTCTGAAGTAAAAGGTCCAGGGTACCCAGGCCTTGAAGCTGAATATCAGAACAGCCCTTGCGGATGTCAGACCCACCCACGACCCGTTTTAGTCTGGTCGAAAGTGGTTCCGTGGCCCAAGCAGAAGGTTAAAGGGTTCCAATGCTCTGTGGCAGGAAGAAAGCATGGGGAAGGGAGAGCATTCAACAACCAGCAAGGACATGCTGCAGGGTGAAAGGGTGAGGACAGGGACCCTCTCTTGCTCTGGGGTTACTTCCTAGGGCGCTCAGCCCTCCGATGGAGAAGGGGTGGGGAGAGCCCTCAGAGTACAGGCCTGGCACACAGTAGGCCCTCAAAAAGTGTTGGAGGAATAAAGAAAGGCATCGATTGCTTCAGAAAGGCATTTGGGAGTGGACAGCTGAGATCACATCATTTCTTTCTTTTTTTTTCCAAGTCATTTAAAGGTGGTCAGAAAATCGAACAGGTGCTTGGGAACCTGGTTGAAAAATGTAACCTCTCCCAAAGGGCAGCTTTTTTTGGTGCCTTGGGCCTCCGTCCGTTGATCTGTAAAACAACACTAGAATATCGAGAAGCACAGTTAGAATATGTGGGTGTAATGCAGGTGATGAGATAAAATAAGAGCAGCTGGCTTTTATTGGGCGCTAACTGTGTGCAGGTAGCATTCTGAGCATTTTAAATGGATTTTCTTATTTCATCCTCAGCGCTCACGATGAGATATGTAGTTCTGTGTGGAAATGGAGACTCAGCGAGGTTAGATAACTTGCTCGGGGTCAAACGGTTCTTCACTAGAATTTGCACCCGAAGCTGACTCAGCAGCTGAGTGCTTCAACAGCAAACCACCGCTCCTCGGCGCTGCCGTTTAAATGCTGCCTGGACCAATGAGGCAACGCTCCTTTTTTGACGTGTGAGTTGGAAATGGATCATTCCTAGGAACTGCACATCACTGGCAGCTCTGGCACCTGTCACTCAAAATGGCGGTCCCCCGACTTGCCCCAGTAGAGCTGCGACCAGCTTCTTCCCGTCGAGCCCTTTACAACACCAGCCTGCCCTCCCGTCCTGGGCTGCAGGCTGAACAGCCAGCTTACCGTGTCCCCTCCTTGTATGGGCTCAGTCTGTGCCCCTTTGCTTTTCCTGACCCCAAATACCCTCCTCTCCTCACTTCCCACTGCTTAAATCCTGCCCTGCCCAAGACACCATCATTTCTGTAATCTCTCACTCATCCCAGCGGAGTATGAATCTTGCCTCTGGCTCAAATTACATTTCATCAGTTCCTTTCCCGGATATTGTTTGTCTTGTGCTTAAGATTGAATCATTATTTTTGTCACATGCTATTGCCCCATTCCTGCTCGCAGCTAGGTTGTACATTTCTGAGGACTGGGGCCTTGTCCACTGCCTCGGCGTTTCGTTATAGTGCCTGACACAGTGCTTTGCCCAAAAGATAGGTGTTTGGTGCTGGGACACTGGGCGTTCTGACATTTTTGATGGCATCCTCCTCTGTCCCATCAAAACCTTTTTGAAGAGCACAAGGACCCTGCAACAGCTACAGCTTAGCATTGTAGTGGCTGAATCTTTCTCCTCTAGCCCATGATGACTTCAGTTTCTAGCAGAGGCCTTTGTATTTTTTATTCGCATCAATTAGCATCAATAGAACAATACTTTGCACCTTTACAGGATCTTCCTTGGGAGATTTCAAAAGCATTTTACAAGAAAGTTTTAATTATTCCCATTTTACAGGCTGGAAACCTGAGGCAAAGTCAAACAGTGACTCAGGAGCAAAATTAGGACATGATTTTTCCCCCTCTGTTTTCAATTGCCTATTATAATGGCCAGATCCTGCTACCTCCTCTAGGTTAGAGTTAAATTATTATTTAAGGAGATGGCCTATCAGGCTAATTTATCATCCTTACTACTTTAAACGATATTTGCTATTTTCCTGCATTATAAAGGTAATATATGCTCATGTAGAAAATATGTAAAATACAGAAATGATAAAGAAGATAAAAATCGCCCCTAAATGCATTATCTAGAAACACTCACTATAAACATTTTGGTGTTATTTTCTTTCAATATTCCAAATATATATAGAATAGGTGGTACTTTCTAGTTGAGCTCATACTATATCCTGCTCTTCTCTTGTTATGTAATAAACATTTTCCCATGTCACTACATATTTTACTAAACATAATTCTTAATGGCTACATAATCTTTCATCACTTACTTAATAATTCCCATATCTATGACATTTAGGTCGTTACATTTTCTTGTATTTCAGTTTGTCTGTTTTGTTACTGGAAGAACTCTGTGATGAAAATATTTGCATTTTATTCCCTTATTTAACATTTATGCTTTTCAGGTTATAAAAGTGTGTATGCGTGTGTGAATATTTTCATTAAAAAAAATAGTTGCGACATTAGAGGCCCACTTTCCTGGCTTCTACTTTTTACCGCCCACCTCTGTGTCACAAACAAAACTTTATGGGATTTTGCCCTGGTTAAAGCCAGCTACTTAAACCTCTATAGTTATTATAACACAAGCCCTCAAAAACTGACACTAGATAAAATATTTAATGTGAACGGAGCTTGAGGGAATGAACAAAGTTTTCTATGCACTGCTAGAAATATCAGCTTCCCTATTTTCAACTGGAACAAGCTTTCAAAATCTCACAAACCACCCTTACCCAGGAAAAAAATACTATACAGTCTGACAGTGCTTATGACAAAAGAAAATCTAATTACATTTCATGAAAACAAATCTTCACTCAACTCCACCTGCACAACTGCAGAGATATGTCATAAAAGATCTTGTTGAGAAACAAAATAATACTTTGCTTTGTATTGTGAATACAATTTAAAACAAACAAACCTATACGTCCTGGCACCAAGGACATATCTATGCATTTAAAATATTGGATGGCAAACTGATATGATACGAGCAATATTAATAATGAAAACTCAATATAAATAGAATGCATATGGCTCACATCTCCCCCGAGAAAAGAAAGGAATTAATATAAGGTCTTAGCACAGAATCTGAGCTTTGCATTAAGCAAGAGAATAATAACATTTATATAATGCTTTACATATTTCAAGCCTTTCAAGCTACTAATGATGAACACTATTAATTTCTAGTGATTCAGCAATGACATCAGTGAGAGTCATAGGATGACATTTCAATAGTATTCAGGGAATATATAATATGACATTCACATGGATATCTTAAAATAGGAGGAAGTACAAAGAGAAAAGTGAGAGATGATATTCTTATAAACTAAATTTCAGGCAAATTTATATTAGGATAAACGTTTGGGGTCAATGGCTGGTGAGGTGGGGTTGGGGAACTTCTGTGGGAATGAGAAGCTCCAGGTCCCCTCTTTGGGGCTTGGAAATCGCAAAGCAGTGAGCAGTTGAGTCATTAAGCCAGGTGTACTTTCAAAGCATAAGCCTACATCTGAAAGACCAAGCTTCCAGTTAAGTGGAGGAGGACAGAAAGGAACCCTTAGAGGTACGGAAAGACATTTAAAGCAGGTGCCATCAGCATATGCTGTCCAGAAGTGGAAGGCAGAATTAAATGGAGGGCCAGAAGTTTAAGTCTTTGAAGATTCCAGCAAGGGTCTTGGAATCTGAGAGATGCTGTTACCAGAGAGGTAGGGAGGGTGGTAGACAGGAGAGTCTGCTGTTTAGAAATCATTATAGTTTGTTCTTACACGTTTGACAGGCTCTTGGTACAATTATATAACTACACGTATATTTGGTATACAGAGCCAAATGTACTTGTAGTTACATGTAGCAAATGTGTACTTTTATTTGCTGGGTATTTACACAGTACACTGAATAGTGCACTTAAAATAATTAAAGTATTATTTCAAAAAACAAAAAAAAGTAGTTTGTTTTTCTTAAGCTAAATAAGAAAATCTGGAATCTTCCCTTTATTTATTCCAGTAGTCCATGCCAAATTGTTCTGGAAGGCAGTCACCAAAGACAAGTGGAAGAGAGCATGATATATCCCTTTGTTATTCATAATCTTTTGATTTAAGGAAGAGGCCTTTTAAAATTTAAATTGTCTCAAAACTTCTGTCTGGCCTCCTAACTGTTCATAAGTTTAAAACATTTACAGATTCAGTCACCTTGAATGAATAACCAGATATAATTTTGGATTTGTAAAATTGAGATTTACAGTATGATTTGCTAGGAGTATGATTTTTTTTTTTTTAAACTATATGTCAAAGTAGCCATGGTTTAAAAATATGTCCATTTATGAATAACTTTTGATGTAGACATTTAGCATTATTGCCTTTGGTTAACTGAAATATTTCTTGTTGTGAACTATTCAACACCAGTTCTAGTTTGGATGTAAATATATAAAACACACACACACAAACCATTGTTAAGGTTTTAGAATGAATTTCCTGATTTTTCTTTGTGAGCATATCACCTAGGACCGAAAATTTCTGAATTTTTTCATTCTTCTTGGAGTTGGGTAAAAACTCTAGATTATTTCCCAACTTTTTCTGGAGACAAAGTTTCTAGGTGAAAATTTTGTGAGTTCATAATAAGCAAGATCTCAGAACATAGAGATTCTTGTGTGTGGGATACAGTATATATTATATTGTCCTATAATATAAGGCGTAGTGTAAGAAAATTTTCAGTTTGGGAGAAATTATTCCTTTAAGGAATTAGGTTCAATGTACAGATTGATCACTAAATTTGAATCTTTAGAAAATAACACAATTCATTATCATTTCTAGGGACTACCAAAGGGGGACCAATTTAGTAAAAAATCAACCCATATAGCATTTTGGAGAATTTGTCTATTTTTACCTTGATGGATTAAAAAAACTATATGTAGATGGTGGGAGAGGGGGGTCCATAGTGGTTGGAGGGGAGGGAAGGGTGATCTCCTCCAAGTGCTCTACAATTTTCTCTAGATTACATTAGTTAGTATTATCACATCCCCAATATGGCCACTGATTCTTTTTTTAAAGGCAAAATAAAATGGGCCAGAAGAAGAATTTAGGAATTCTCGGTTCACTTGTCATTTATTTAATTGCCGCTTTTGGTGCTAAGCTGTATTTCATTTAAAGGTGCCCAGAGCAAACATTGTTTTGGTCACTACCCCCGTCTGATTACTGGACTTGATTTTGAAAGTTTGGGGCAGCAAACTGGTTCTATACTTGGGGACTGAGCTTTTTTTCCTTAAAGGGAGAGTCTGTTGAAGAGTGACCAGATAGTTGCTCCTGGATTGCTTTCCTTGTGCTTCATTCTAAGTAATACCATTACAAGTAAAGATGTTGCTTTGGGACTGGGCCAGTTACCTTGCTAAAGTAACTTTATCCCGCCATATCCCACTGTATTTTGGTGGGCCATAGTCTTCATTCTACTGCCTTAGGTGATAATGGATACCCAGGTCCTAAAACCTTTCCATTTTCTAAATCTTTTATAAAGTACACAGCTTTGTAGATCTACTATCTCTGGATGCCAGTGGGTTCTCCCCAGCTTCTACAATTCCAAGGCTGAAAAAAAAAAAAAAAAAAAAAAAAAAGAAAAGCCTTGAGAAATATATATGATTTGTTCTTATTCTATGTCTCTACTCATGCAAGAAAGAGAAAATGTACTTTTCAAAGTCTTAGGTCCTTGAGGATTACTTTTCTCAGCTTATGTAATTTTTGATCAGTGGTTTACCTTGAATGATTTTCCTTTTAAAATGGTAACATATTGTGGAGCTGAAGTTATTCCAAACTCCTCCCTCCCCTGCAAAGAGCAATAAGCCCTGTGTGACCCAAAACTTTGATAGAAGAAATCTAGATGTTATTTAAATAGAGCTTACCACTCTCAGCCATTCAGTGTATTTCTTTACTAAGTCAGGTTAGCATGTAAATAATGTAAATATAACCAGAAATGTAACAAGGGTATTTAATACTCATCAAACGTATTTCTAAAATATTGCCATGGACCCAGAACCCTGAATTCCAACCAGATGTATATCTGGAGAATTACACAGGTCATATATTTTTCACTATTTGGTTCAGACCCAGGGGATTGACACGATAATTAGATTGAGAACATCTGCACCAAATCCAAACCATTTCCCCGATCCTTCCTTGCGTCTTCCCCACGGGAGGATTTTTTTGGAAAGCAAGCCCCTGTACATTTTGTCTAGCCTCCTTCAGGGCACTTCCAAGGTCTCGCCTGCCTGCCACCGTACAAATGGAAGGGGAGGGCAGACGTACCCCCAAGCAATTGATGGGGTTGGAATCATTAAAAGTGGCATTTCGTCGGGACAGGAATCTCCGGAGCTGGCAATGCCGTTTCCCGCCAGCCGTCTGGCTCTAGGACCGGGCGTGGCCAGGCGCTGGGCCCGGGCGCGCCGGTGGGCACGTGCGCGGGGACCGGAGGACGCCAGTGTCGGGGCGCCGCTGCCCTCTACCGGGCGGCGCCGTCGGAGCTGCAGCGCCGCAGCCCTCCGACTGCGCGCGCTGGCTGGGGCGCCCCACACCACTGCAGCCAGCGGCGGCCGGAGCCCCTGAGTGCCCTGCTCCGCGCGGCGTCCTGCGCCTGGGGCCAGGGTTCGGGACGCGCCCCCGGACGCCCGCGCGCTCCCACCGCACCCGCTGCCTCCCCCTGGGACGAGTCACGGCTGCGTTGGGGACGCAAGAAGAACCATCCTCCCGACATCTGGGCCGTCCCTTGATGACACTCAGGCCCTTGGTCTGGAGCAGGAGACCTGGGGACACGTAGGTTCTCTAAATCCTGGGGATTTATTTCCAGTCCCTTCATTCAAAAAATGCTAAATTCAGTCCGATGATCTGCGCTGAACACTCAATCTCAGTTGAAAATCAATTATTTTCCACTTACATATTTTATTTTGAATTCCATACAGATTCATTTACATATAACTGTCAAGATTAAGGAATTTGGAGATTTGTTTGAACTAATCACACGTTAAATGAAGTGCGGCAGAGTGCGGTACCCTACTGGAAACTCAAACTCACACGTGTGTAATCAGTTAAAGATGATGATCCTAAACAGGCTTTTGCCAGGTTTCCACGAAGAAAGCAAAAAAAAAAAAGTTTTTTCTTTTTTGTTTCTTTGTTTTTGCTTAAATTTGAGCATTCCTGTCAACTCGGGGCCTTGCGTTGTGTTTTAAGTAAGTGCGCCCATACTTCCCAAGTTTCTGCACCCACAGGAGGAAAAACCGAGGTGTCTGGACCCCTGGAAGTTTCTTGGGTTGTTCCGCTGAAGCGATGCGGGGGATAAGTAACTGGTGCTTCAAGACTTAATGGTCGCGGCCTAAGCAGGGGTGGATGCGCGACGCCGGGACCCCTGCGCCACCGCTGTTGCGTTGCGGGGACAGCGCGGCGCGGGTCTGAGGTATTAACACGTGCAACAGCCGCTTCCCCCCAATTCCACGCCCGCAACGTGAAACGCCGTTCCTTGGTGGCTGGGTGGCTGGGACCCGCCGGGGCGCCGTGGGGTCGGTGTGTAGCCTCCGACGGCCAGCGCGCCCCGCACAGCGTGCCCGCCGCGGGGCCAATACCGCGCGGGGTCGGGGCTCCGGCAGGTGGTCGCGGCGGCCCGGCGCGCTTGGCGCCCCACAGGAGGGCGAGCGACTCCCGGCGCTCCTCCGGCGCCCGCCCAGACGCGGCCCGCGGCCCCCGGCCCCCAGCCCCCAGCCAGCTTAGCCCGCAGGGGCCCTGGGATCTCTGAGCCGGGCCGCGGCCCGCAACCCCGGCCCCCGGCCCCCGCACGCGCCCCAGGTGAGCCGGGGCCTCCCGCGGGGGGTCGGGACGCCCCTCGCGCCGCCCGCCAGCGCCCCCTCGGGGCCGGGCCG